>PVJC01005105.1:0-60538 GCA_004026665.1 Murina feae | reverse complement strand
ACCACTGCTGTGCTGGCAGCTGGCAGCCTGGCTTGTGGCTGAGTAGAGTTCCCCCTGTGGGAGCGCACTGACCACCAGGGGGCAGCTCCTGCATTGAGCGTCTGCCCCCTGGTGGTCAGTGTGTGTCATAGTGACCAGTCATTCCCAGTGGTTCTGCTGTTAGGGTCAATTTGCATATTACCCTTTTATTATATAGGATAATTGATTTCAGAGAGGAAGGGAGAGGGAGAAAGAGATAGAAACATCAATGATGAGAATCATTGATCGGCTGCCTCCTGCACGCTCCCTACTATGGATTGAGCCTGCAACCCAGGCATGTGCCCTTGACTGGAATTGAACCCGGGACCCTCGATTCTTCAGGTTGACACTCTATTCACTGAGCCAAACCGGCTAGGGCTCAATTCTTTTACTAAAGCATCACCAGCTCCATGGACCTCAACCACTGTCTGTTCCCTAAACTACGCAAAGCGACTTTCCGTGACTTCGTTTCCTCACAGATAAAGTGGAGATGATAGTAATACCTATTATTGTGAATATTTAATGAGTTCATTCATGCAAAATTCATAGCACATTGCCTGTCATAAAGTAAGCATGTCTGAGCCCCACTCAGACATGTTAAACCTGGATTCTGTGTCTGTCTGGCCCGCCTCTCTGGGTGAACTGTACGGTTTTAGTAGTCTCCCTGGCTCGACGACAGGGCAGCTCACTCGAGAGACAGGGACGCCCAGCACTAATCAACCTCATTTGACCAGGTCCCACTGGCAGCAGGCCTTGCAGGGATGTCGGATCCCAGACGACCCAGAAACAGGCATTCATTTCCGTGTCATTCCCACTGGAGTAACCCGAGCCTCTCCACTGCTGGTCATGGTCGCTGGAGGCTGATTGTTTCTTGCCAAGAGTAAAGGCAGCCCGGAGCCTGCTGTTTCCAGCCATCAACCTCAGGATCCATCGGACACTCCAAGGTCAGCTCTGGAGCAAATGGCACGAAGCACTGAGTAGCAGGGAGGCTGCACAGAGCGAGGAGATGAATAAATTTGTAATTTTTAAATTGATTTTAGAGAGAGAGAGAGAAACATTGATGTGAGAGAGAAACACCGATTGGTTGCCTCCTGCATGTGCCCTGACCTGGGACTGAACCCAAAACCTGGGTATGTGCCCTGACCAGGGACCGAACCTGTGACCTTTCAGTATACAGGACGATGCTACAACCAACTGAGCCACACTGGCCAGGGAAAAATATGTAATCTTTTAAAGCTGGCTTCATTCTCCTAAGGAAAGGACAAGTCAGTAAGGAAAAGAAGAAGAAACAGCTAAGTTGGTGAACCCTGTTGGAGTGAGGAAGAGACGACTGGGAAGAGCATCAGACTCGTTCAGTGCTTTGGAAACAAAATCTCTGAAAGCCGTAAAGAATCAGAAGTTGATAAAAGACAGATCTGAGGTGAAACACCAAATGCAAGAGGCAAGAACACACCTGTCCACAGTGGCTTTCCTCAGACATCACTGCAAGGGGCACTCAGAGAGCCTGTGGGAGGAGCCCCGAGGAGCCAGAGCACAAGCAGTAGGAAGCCCAACATCAGACCCAAAATGACACTCTCATCGTGGCCAGAGTGGCTCCGTTGGCTGGGCATCCTCCTGTGCACTGAAGGGTCACCAGTTCAATTCCTGGTCAGGGCACATGCCCTGGTTGCAGGATTGATCCCAGGTAGGGGTTGTGCCGGAGGCAGCCAATCAATGATCAATGTTTCTCTCCCTTCTCTAAAAAAAAAAAAAAAGAATTAAAAACTAAATCTTTTTTTAAAAGAAAGAAATGACACTCTTCCTCAGCTGTCCCATTGGCATCGTGGGGTCTGGCCTCTGGCCACTGGGACAGTTCTCTGCAGCTGCCTCGCCTCCTTTACCTGAGGCCAGGGGGGTCAATGCCACCTCCACCCACGGCTTTGGCAAACACCACTCTTGTTATTCCAGCCAACACGGGGTAACATTTGGATATAAACACAGCTCCTAAGACCCAGAGCTGTCCAGAGTGGGTGGTGACCTCTAGAACTTGAAACTACTGATACACACAGTCCCATCCCTCCTGGAATCAGAAAGAGCAGGTGGGGGTCACGCGGGCACCAAACCACTGCACGGTGAGCTAGGGACCAGGACGCACCTTCCTGCCGTGGTTCCCAGCAGGCACTGTACTCTGTGGGTCAATGACAAAGGTTATGGAAGCCTCAGCAGCAGCCTGGAGCCCACAGTGTACCAGGGTGCAGAGGACAGAGCGAGCTCATTGTTAGTTTATATTCCACTCGTAAAACCCCATTTCAAACACGGCCTAATCAGCCTTTGCAAGAAGAGAAGTCTCAGAGCACAGGGGGTAAAGATGTGAGCTGCTGGAATCAGATTGCATGAGTGGAAATGCTGGTTTCACCGCTGCTTGTGACTTGGTGTGACTTGGTTTCCTCACAGATGAAACGGAGATAATAGTAATACCTACTATGCTGAATATTTAATGAATTCGTTCCCACAAAATTCACAGTGTATTGCCTGTCACATAGCAAGCACCTGATGTTTGCTGTTATTATTATATCATCTGTTATTAAATAGCAATGGAGATTAAGAGCCAGGGTCCTGGGCTCTACTCGGGCTCAGATACTTACTAGCTATGTTCCTGAGGGCCTGAGCCTCCGTTTTATCAGTACTAAAATGCATTTATGCCAGTACCTTCCTCATCCAGTTATTTTAAAAATTAGGGGAAGCCCTAACCAGTTTGGCTCAGTGGATAGAGCATCAGCCTGCGGACTGAAGGGTCCCAGGTTCAATCCCGGTCAAGGGCATGTACCTTGGTTGTGGGCACATCCCCAGTGGGAGATGTGCAGGAGGCAGCTGATCAATGTTTCTCTCTCATCGATGTTTCTGACTCTCTATCCCTCTCCCTTCCTCCCTGTAAAAAAATCAACAAAATATATTTTTTAAAAATAATAATAAAATAAAAATTAAGGGAAATAGTGCCCGACTAGCATGGCTCAGTGGTTGAGCATCAACCTATCAACCAGGAGGTTCAATTCCCAGTCAGGTTACATCCCCAGGTTGTGGGCTCGATCCTCAGTGTGGAGCATGCAAGAGGCAATCAGTCAATGATTCTCTCTCATCATTAATGTTTCTATCTCTCTCTCTCTCCCTTCCTTTCTGAAATCAATAAAAATATATTTAAAGTGTCCATGTTTTGAAAAAATAAATAAGTAAAAAGTAAGTGAAATAGTGAATATAAAGCAATTAATACTATCTGATGCAAAGTTGTAACTGAATAACCGTTAATTATCTTTATTATTAGTTAGTAAGATGAGCCTGGATTTATAGCAAGAATAACATTTGAGAAAGGTGGATGGTACTTCCCTGAAGGTGTAAAATGACACCAAATGCTGGCGAGGACGTGGAGCAGCAGGAGCTCCCGTTCATTGCTGCTGGGAATGCAACAGGGGACAGCCGCTTGGGAAGACAGTGTTTTTACAAAATTACACATGTTCTTCCCCAATGATCCAACAATCATGCTCCTTTGTATTGACCCAAAGGAGTTTAAAACTTAATGTCCACACAAAAGCCTGAGAACAGATGTTTATAACAGCAGCAGCTTTATTCATAATTGCCCAAACCCGGAAACAGCCAAGACGCCCTTCAGTACGTGAATGGATAAACTGTAGTACATCCAGGCAATGGAATATTACTCAGCGCTGAAAAGGAAATTGGCCATTAAGCTATGGAGACATGGAGGAAACACACATGCATTTTCCTAAGTGAAAGGAGCCCACTTGAAAAGGCTACACGCTGTGATTCCAACTTTAGGACATTCTGGGGGGAAACTATGGAGACAGTAGAAAGGTCAGAGGTTGCCTGTTGGGGGGAAGGGAGAGATGATATGGGCAGAGCCAGGCTTTTTGGGCAGGGAAACTGCTCTGTATAATACTACGGTAGGGGTGCCTGTCATTACACACTTGTTCACACGCATGGGGTGTGTAGCACCAGGAGTGAACCCCACAGTGAACCTTGGACTTTGGGAGATAAAGATGAGTCCATGCAGGTTTGACTGTAACAAGTGTACCCCTGTGAATGACAGTAGTAGGAGAGGCTGTGTGCGGGTGGGGAGGGGAAGGGGTATCTGGGATCTCTCTGTACTTTCTGCTCTATTTTTCTGTGAACGTAAAACTTTTCTAAAAAAATAAAATATATTAGGTGGTTGTTTGTTTGTTTTTTTAAAAAAAAGCACAGGCTTTTAACCCAGAAAGTTTGGCTTCAGAGCACACCCCTTTAACCACTATGCTAGACTATCCCCCAACTTCTAACAGAAGGGGAAATCCAACTTTTAATAGAAGCAAAAAGGAAAGAAAAAGTGAAGCAAGGAGATTGCTGGAGTTTGGAATGTGCTTACAGCTAAGGTTGCCAGCCCTCCCTAAGCCTTTCTAGAGGCAGGCAAGGCTTCAAGGCGGATTACGCCGCCTCCCGCCTCCTGGGTAGTGTTTGGTGAAAAGCACTTGGCTTGTGGCGTGAGGCCAGCAGCCCCAGGGTCCTTCGGTCTGGAAAACAGCTGTGAGGAATGTGGCGCGGGGAGCAGAGGCTTTATCAGCTGGCCTGTCCCAAGCCGAGAGGGAGACTATCTGCCGGTGCAGCTATCTATGCCTCTAACTGCCCTATTTTTAGAGAAAGCCGTTCTTTCCAAGGCCCTGCTTCTGGCCAAGGAGCCAGCCAGCTCTGTCCCAAGGCACAGCCTGCGAGCATCTAGCCACTCCACTCGGTGGCGTGACTTACAGCTCATTTTCTGTGGGTTTGTTGACCAACATTCAAAGCACTTGACCAAAGGATTTATAAAATGATAGCTCGTTCCCCAGCTGGGGTACCCAGTGTGGTATTGCTTTCTGCCCCAGGAAGGAAGACATAAGACATTGTCCTCCTCAAACAAGAGCATGTAGCCAGCATGTCAAAGAGGACCACTCACAGTCAGTAAAAAGCCTTTTTGTTGTTGTAAGAAGCAAATACCACCACAGGATTAAGCTCTGCTCTAATACATCATGGTGGGAGGAGGCGTTGGGACAGTGAACCAAAAGGATATAGAGTTGGCCCGGTCTGTGTTAGACCCTCCCAAGCCCAAACCAGGAGGCCAGATGGGCCCCAGGAATTGAGAGAGACAGCCCAGAGCTGGCTCCGGGCGCAACTCACTTGCGCATCCATTAGGACTCCCTGCAATAACCCCAGCCCAGTAGCTAATCATAATATTAATAACAAAAGAACAATAATAGCAACCATTTTTCAAACACCTTTTGCATGCAAGATACTTTAAGCACATTATCATACAGACCTCAGGACAACCCATGCAGGGGGTGTTATTATTGCAATTTTGCAGAGAGTGAACTGAGGCTCAGAGAAATTGTTCAACTTGCCCTGGTAAACGGCAGAGCTGGTATGCAAACGCAAACGTTTCGAACGCCAAAGCCCCTGCATTCTCTTTCCATTTGTCATGCCGGCCCCTCTGAGTGTCTTTGGGAGGGGCGAGGGAGTTACACAAAAGGATGGCAGGGCCAAGATCTTTGCCAACTTAGTGTTCCAGACTTCATACTAAAACAAAACAACATTTTTCTCAAGCACAGCCCCCTCCCCATTTGACTCTCCCCTAACATACATGTGCAGCTGAGTGACACGTCTGGCGACATAGAGTCACACAGTGGGAAACCCTTGCTGCCTTAGCTTGATGAGAATCCCAGGGACCACCTAGTCCAACCCTCTTGTCTCCAGATGAGGGAAAGGAGAAGTTAAACAACGGGCCCAAGCTCCCACCGCAGTTAGAGAAATTCAAACAGATCCTGAGAGTCCGAGGGCGGGACTCTTCCCACAGCGCCACCTCACACCAGCAATGTGACTGGGTCTGGGCAAGAGTCAGAGAAGTGTTCAAACTGAGCCCTGCTGTCGGAAGGCGCCCGAGATAAGGCAAGGTCAAACCAATGCCACTCCTTCTTCCAAAGGAGATGGGAGAAACTTTCCGACGGAGAGACACGCAGGCCATTCTGGACCTCTGGGGGGCAGTGGTTTGCGGACTTTCCAAGCCAGATCCACAGTCCACTCACATCATCCTCACGCTGCTGCTCATTGGCCATTCTCTCCTCTACATGCACTTCCTGGGGGAGCATCACAGCTACCGGCCAGCAAACCTGCAGCTAGAGGTCTTTCCCAAACTCCTCCAGGATGAGGCCTCCTGGCCTGAACTTCGCCTAAGGAAACTCTGAAAGGCTAGAGAGGGAGGAATGAGGGAGCGTGTGGCGTCGGTCCATCCCCAGCGTCAATTCATCTCAGTCCACTCTCAGCTCAGAGGCGGGTGGGGAATGACAGGCGACGTGAAGGAGAGATGATGTCACCACCGGGCTGTGGCATGGTTCCCTTAGCGCCTTGAGCCACCAGGACCTGAAGGCACACCCGAGTCACCAAGGTAAGCCTCACTGTCCTTGTCCGGCGGCCGCTCACTACTCACCGGGCTTTGTGATGGCTCATTAGTTTCTAAAGTTATGAGGTTGCTCCATCAGCTCCAGGAGGTTCTACGTTGCCTGACTGGGCAAATATTGACCTTCCCTAAAGACGTGAGATGGTTTCAAGCAAGTATTGATGAGAGGACGTTTCCAGTGGGAGGGGAAAGCTGACGTGTATTCAGCTCCTACTGTGTTCCGGGCATTTACTGTCATTTAATTCTCACCATGACGTTGTTAATTATCTTCATTTGGCAAATGTCGTAGGACTTCCCAAGAAGTTCAGCAACCTCACCAAGGCCATACAGACAGGACATAGGGGAACTAAAATGCCACCTCAGGTCACCACCTGCCACGCTGCACCCACCAGATGTTCCCATGGCAGAAACCGCTGGTTTTCTGTGGAACCTCTCCTTTCTTCCTTGCTGCTGCGAGGACCCTGGTTGTACTGAGACGGCAACATGCCCGGCTCCAGGTGGTCGCCGTTTGTAGTATCTACCATCTGCTGAAGTCACCTCCAGCTACTAGGCCAGCTGCTCGAGCTGCAGCCCAGCATTTATCTTGTTGAACCCATCTTACACACAGCAGTTGGCAAGACTGCAATTGCTGTTATTCTTGTGCTTCCGCTGTCCTACAGGTATGCCAACTCTTGTGGATTAACCCAGGATACCACCATTTATAGCATTGTTTCTACTGGAAAATGCATTTCAGGATCCACCCAACCCCTGCAGCCTCCCCTCCACCAACAAAACCAACAACTTAGAAGAGACTTAATGAGTCCCTTATAAGATTTATAGTCCGTTCAAATTTCACGGTCCAGTCCTGGCCGGTTTTCTCAGTGGTTAGAGCATCAGTCCACGAACTGAAGGGTCCCAGGTTCCGAATCGATTCCAGTTAAGGGCAGGCTCAATCCCCACCCCTGGTCAAGGCATATGGGAAGGCAACCAATCGATTTGTCTCTCTCACGTCAATGTTTCTCTTTGTGTGTCTCTCCCCCTCCTTCCACTCTCTCCGAAAATCAATGGGAAAATATCCTTAGGGGAGGATTAACAAAACAAAAAAAAATTGTTTTTCACAGGTCCAGACCAAAAGCCGCATTTACATTATCCATCCTTTACTTGCCTAGGAGATATGGGAATATCAAGAATGCCAAAGCACTGAAAGTATAGTGAATATGAGGTATTTCTCTACTATCCAACCCACTTTATCAAATTGAAAGAAAAATTTCCCTATGGGCTTAGAATTTTATTTCATTTAGGGGGAAATAACATTATGACTACTCCCTTTTCCCAATGAAAGACAGCTTGTATGTGTGAAACTACATATATACTATATGTCACATTATATGTACAAACATATATGTAAAACAAGGTTTTTACCTGGGGCACTATCTGTAGCAGTAGTAATGAGGGATAATAAATGTGTGGTCTTTCTATATTTTAAACTATCCTTAAGTATCTAAACTAATAAAAGAGTAATATGCTAATTAGACCGAAAGACCCTTCTGGAGACCTTCCAGACGTCCTTCTGGACAAAGCCAGGGGCTTGGCCAGCCTATAAACCACTGCCACAGGGCCCTCAGCCCCTTGCCCAGGCTGGCCACAACCCCCAATAAGGACCCCCACCCCAAGGGTGTGTGGCCATCCTGAAAAGGGCCCTCAGACCCTTGCCCAGGCCAGCCCCACCCCCAGTGGGGACCCCCATCCCAATGGGGGCATGGCCAGCCTGCAAACCACCCCAGGCACCTTGCCCAGGCCAGACCCACTCCCCAAGGGAACCCCTCTCCCATCCAGTTAGTATAGAATAGAGACTCCCTTCAGGACAGACCAGCCAGCCCCCACCCGTGCACCAGGCCTCTATTCTATACTAACTAAAGGGTAATATGCTAATTAGACTGGGAAACCTTCCGCATGTCCTTCTGGATAAAGCCATGGTGGTGGAGCCGAGGCAGAGGTGGTTAGGGGTGATCAGGCCAGGAGGAGAGGGCAGTTGGGGGTGAGCAGGCCAGCAGTGAGGGATTTGGGGGTGAGCAGGCCAGCAGTGAGGGATTTGGGGGCAAGCAGGCTGGCAGGTGGGGGGGTCAGTAAGGGGTGATCAGGCCGGCAAGGGGGGGCAATTAGGGGCATGCAGGCTGGTGGGGGGGGCAGTTGAGGGTGATCAGGCTGGCAGACAGGGTAGTTAGGGGTGCACAGGCAGGCAGGCAGATGAGTGGTTAGGAGCCAGCGGTCCCAGATTGCAAGAGGGATGTCCGACTGCTGGTTTAGGCCCGATCCCACAGAAGTCCCAGATTGGAGAGGGTGAAGGCTGGGCTGAGGGACACCCCCTCCCCATGCACAAATTTCATGCACCAGGCCACTAGTTTAAAAGTAATTTTCTGTGTGTAAATAAATGCCTGCTTCACTAGCCAATTAACATCAGACCCTTTATTTCTGCTGGCTGAGGACCTATCGAGGGCCAGGCACTAAGGTGGAAACCCAACAACCAGACGCAACGGAGGGCGTCCAGCTGACCTCGGCCTCCTGGAGACAGTCCCATGGAGGATGGGTAGTCAGCAAATGTTTACAGGGAGAAGTACTGACTGCACTTTGTAAAGTTGCTAACTCAGTCTGAGGGTCGGGAACTGACCTGAGGTGGGACAGCACAGATGAGCAAGAGAAGAGAGAGGGTGGCGAGTAGGGAGAACATTCCAGGCGAGATGACAGTGGGGGATGGAGGGAGGGAGCTGCACGTGGGAAGCCCTGAGGAGGAAGGTTGTCACCTTGGGTGACCCAGCAGGAGCCAGAGGAGGAAGCCCATAGTTCCTGGAGCACAGGACCAGGTCCTGGAGGGTCCTGGAAGCCTCGCTGAGGAGTCTGGGCTCTGTTCTTCGTTCTTCGGGAATCAGAGTCCCCTGCCCCCACTAGAGGGGGGAGTGACAAAGCTTTGTGTTGCCCTAGTGGCCCCAGGAGGAGGCGCTGAAGCTGACAAGTGAGAAATGAATAGACTGGGGGTAGTGGGGGTCCAACGAAGAGGCCAGGGCTTCTTTTTTTTTATTTTAATATTGTTATTTTTTATTATATTTTTATTAATTTCAAAGAGAAAGGGAGAGGGAAAGAGAAAAAAAAAACATCAGTGATGAGAGAGATTGATCGGCTGCCTCCTGCATGCCACCCACTGGGGCTCACATCTGCAACCAGGCATGTGCCCTGACCAGGAATCCAACCGTGACCTCCTGATTCATAAGTCAAAGCTCAGCCACTGAGCCACAACATCTAGGCAGAGACCAGGGCTCTTTTCCTGAGCTTCAAGGTCTCAACCCAGGAGCCACGAGCAGTGGGAGCTGGAGGGCTGTGGAACCTGCCAGGACCTCCCCCTTTCACACCCGCTGGTTTTCCTTAGCGTCTGCCCACATGAAGGGGCTGCCGGGAAAGTGCCGAATGACAGTCTGTGAGGGCAAAGTTTATCAACTGGTGTGACCAGGAAGAGCGCCCACCACAGACCCGCCTCCTCTCATAGAACCGCGTACTCTGTGAGATCAGGTCCCGCCTGTCTTCTTGGCCACCAGACTCCCTGCATCTAGAACTTAGTGGGGTCCAGTACACACTTGATGTTATTATTAAACCTCTCTGAGCCTCAGTTTCTTCGTCTCAAAATGAGGGATGAGCACATTTCTCTGGCAGGGGTTGTGAGAAGCAGTCTATGTAAAGCACCCGGCATGGTGCCCCGTTTCACAGATTAGTTATCAATGATGAGTACTAATCATCATCATCGTTATCATGTCTAGAGATGACAGCGGGGCAGCTGCTTCATGACCATTTGTGGTCACTACTGGCCACACTAAATATAGAGGCGAAGCACAGTACCTGTTGAGCGGGCTGGTTATTACAGCACAAATCAACAAAGCAAGGCAAGGGCTCAAGATAAAAGCTCTTGACATTCAGTGGGGAAAGTCAAGGGCACCGGCCTCCGGGTGACTAAGTAGGACACTCACCACCAAAGAACTCTGCAGGACAGCCATCCCCGTGGGGTGGTCCTCATCGCTCTGTTCAGTGAACGCAGCCCAGGAGTTGAAAGGGTGTGCCAAGCCTCCCCCCGAAACTCCGACACTATCCAGACCAGAGGGCAGGCAGGCTCATGGACTGTTTCTGTGGTACACCTTTAAATTTAAAGGGGATGTATGTCTATAGTTTTTTTAAAAATCAAACAGTACAAGAGAAAACAGAAAAGTCAGCCTTCCTATCACCCCTAAACTGGAAGGCAGATTCCCCAGAGACAATCACTGTTATTTTTTAGATAACTTTATGCATATACAAGAATATATGCATATTTTTTACAGATGAGATTATAAAAAACTGTTCTGAAACTCACCTCCCTCCCTCCCCCCTACTTTACTCTGAATATCTTTGCATATCAATATATGTAGTTTTACCTACTTATTTTTTAATAACTGCTCTATTAAGATAAGTCACCAGATCTGGAAGGCTTAACATCATGGAGTTTATTTCTCATTTACCTAAATCCAAGTGGTGGTAGGAGTGTTTGAGAGGCAGGTGTCCTGATCCTGGCATTTATTCAGGGGGCCAGGATGACTAACGCCCTGCCAACTTCCACCCGTGGCTTCCACATACTCTGTGGCGTCTAAGGTCACCCCGGGTGTTGACGCTCAGCTAGCAGATGGGGACCGTGCGGAGGAAGGTGAGGTCTGTTGTAAATGAGCCAGGCCCTGAAGTGACATATATCACTTCTGCCCACATTCCACGGCCAGAATTAGACTCCCTCCCTGCCCTAGGCTGGTGCTAGAAAATGTCCCAGCTGGACAGCTGCTTCCGACAACGCCACACCATGGCAGGGAGCAGGAGCCTATGATGGGCAGGCTACACCTGCCACAGAAGCACTGTCCGAACACATTCTCAGTTACGTAAGCTGTTGGAGGCTAGCGTTCTTTCTTCTTTTTCCTGCTTTTCCACTTGTCTTTTGTCATAGGCACTTTTTTTTAACCTTTTAAAACTATGTCTTTACTAGTCATTTACTTTGTTATAAAAGTAAAAATACTCTCTGTTATACAGGTTTTATTGAGGCACACAGCATGGAGCAGAGACTAAGGGTAGGGGAAAACAATATAGACTTACCTCATTCAAATAAAAGCAACACGGTATTCCAGATGAATTGTCATTTAGTCAACCATTCCCCTACTCATAGTCAGGTGTGTTCTAGTTTTTTTATTATTGCAACCACAGTGAAATAAGCAAATATATATATATATATATTTGGTATATACTGGTATATAAATACCAGTATATATATACTGGTATTTTTATTTTTATAAGAGTCTCCAAAGAGGAATTTCCAAGTCAACATATAGGGAAGTGTTTTATTTTTATTTATTATTTTAATTTTTATTGGATTTATTGAAGTGACCTATATACTTTTTTAATAAAAGTATATAGGTTTCAGGTGTCAAAGGTAAATTTTCCAAGTGTGGAAAATTACTACCTGGTAAGAGTAAAGAATAAGAAGACAGACCCGGTAGAGCATGTAAGATGTCAGACTTGCTGGGGTAGGGAGGAGACACCATCAATGGAAAACCTTAAGAGGATACATGTCTTTGACCCAGAAACACTTGTAAGGTTGTTTCTTAAAGAAAGGAGTGGGTTACTGCTCACATTGTACTTATGAGGATATTTATAACAGTAACACACCGTAAGCAACCTAGACAGCCAATGATAGAGACCTGTCTAAATGACAGTGTAGCCACACTGGGACCCAGGAACCAGGAGGTCACAGTTCAATTCCAGGTCAGGGCACGTGCTTGGGTTGCAGGTTTGATTCCCAGTAGAGGACATGCAAGATGATTCTCTCTCATCATTGATGTCTCTCTCTCTTTCTCCTTTTCCCTTCCTCTCTGAAATACATATATATTTAAATTACAATCATATATTTTTTAAATGTACATCCATACGATAGACTCTGCAGGTGTTTATAATTGTATAGATACCTGCAAACATAAATATATGTCCACATGTTATGATAAAACATAATACTCCTGAACAGGATAATTTTTTAAAACAAATTGATTACTTGTGAGAAAAAGACTGGAGGACAATTATTAAATTGTTTACAGTGTTTATCCTTAAATCGTATGACTATGGGTGTTTTCCACTTTCCTCTTGTACAGCCTTTATTTAATGCCTCACTGTTTTATCATTAGAAAAAAAACAGGGCAGCTATTTTCAGCTTGAAACAAACAAATAAAATGCAGATAAAGGAGATGGGAGTTTAAGGCATTGAAAGCAAGTATGTGAGGCCGACCTGGGCTCCTGGACCCGGCCTGCTATTGGGCCTGTCACCCGACACTCAGGTTGCTATCAGAAGCACTTTCCTCTGTTGAAGTGACTGGCTGCTGTCAGGCCCCCACCCCCCTCGGCTATAACAGGAGGGGAGGACAG
Organism: Murina feae; assembly: GCA_004026665.1. Taxonomy (NCBI): domain Eukaryota; kingdom Metazoa; phylum Chordata; class Mammalia; order Chiroptera; family Vespertilionidae; genus Murina; species Murina feae. Next base: position 47,625 of record PVJC01005105.1, on the reverse strand, counting down.
GCCTCAGAGCAGTGGGCAGCAGCCCCATCGGTTGGTGGGCCGAGCTCACCATGCCTCCAGCCTCCGCATGGGGAACGCCATCAGGGCCCTTGTGGCCTTCATCCCTGCTGACCGCTGCCAGAACTTCGTGGTCAGAGACCTCCGCGAGATGCCGCTGGACAAGATGGTGGATCTGAGTGGGAGCCAGCTCCGCCGCTTGCCTGTACACGTGTGCTCCTTCCGGGAGCTGGTCAAGCTCTACCTGAGTGACAACCACCTCAGCAGCCTGCCTCTGGAGCTGGGGCAGCTACAGAACCTGCAGATCCTGGCCCTGGATTTCAACAACTTCAAGGCGCTGCCCCAGGTGGTGTGTACTTTGAAACAGCTCTGCATCCTCTACCTGGGCAACAACAAACTCTGCGATCTCCCCAATGAACTGCGCCTGCTCCAGAACCTGCGGACCCTGTGGGTCGAGGCCAATTGCCTCACCCAGCTGCCAGACGTGGTCTGTGAGCTCAGTCTCCTGAAGACTCTGCATGCCGGCTCTAACGCCCTGCGCCTGCTCCCAGGCCAGCTGCGGCGCCTCCGGGAGCTGAGGACCATCTGGCTCTCGGGCAACCTGCTGACCGACTTCCCCCCTGTGTTGCTTCACATGCCCTTCCTGGAGGTGATCGATGTGGACCGGAACAACATCTGCTACTTCCCCAGCCTGGCCCACCTGTCCAGTCTGAAGCTGGTTATCTATGACCACAATCCTTGCAGGAATGCCCCCAGGGTGGCCAAAGGTGTGCGCCGCGTGGGAAGATGGGCAGAGGAGACACCGGAGCCAGACCACAGAAAAGCCAGGCGCTATGCTTTGGCTGAGGGAAGCCAGGAAGCACCTGCCCCACCTCCTCCTACCAACTCCTGAGGAGCTTCGGTGCCAGGACCCCAGCCGGCATCTTCCGGAGACCTCTCCAGTGGAGCGCTGGAGTGCTCTGGGACACTTAGGGCATCTCTGCCAGCAGGAGCCGATGGAGTCAGATGAAATCCCCAAATCACACCCAGAAGAAAAAATGTCTGGCAAATCTCTCCCCCAAAGGGCAGCGTGACAACTTCCTTGCCAGAAAACCAGTCTTTCCAAGCAGGTATTTTGAAACAGTGAACAGCAAGGACTGGGGCCCTGTGGCCTCCGCCACTCTCCAGAGTGGCTGGTCATGAGGCTGAGCACCGCACATAAGGACTCTGTAAAGAACTTGCCTAAAAGGACTGCCTCCAGCCCTTTGCACATGTTATTTTCTTACTCTGAGTGACCACAAATGGTATGAAAATGTTACTAATTCAGGCCACTTTAAGAGGACATTTCGACCTAGTCAGTCACTCACAAAGACCTTGCTGTTGTGCCACCTTAAACTTGACAGTGGATCGTGCTGACTTGGCTCATTTTCCCTGAAAGGTTTGACCCAAGATCTGCTCTAAACTGTTTCCTGTCGCTGACAATGCTGGAAGTCATGTAGGAAGTGGAACCTCTCCATGGCAACGTGGTCTCATCAAATGAAGCCTCGTGGTAGCCCTGGCTGCCTCTGTGGAGCAGAGCCCCGCTGGTTCCCTGCCATGGAGGGAAACCACATTTCCAGAATCGTACCAGGTTAAAGGGAGTAGGTGGGGAAATCTGCTCACTTGAAACAAGCACTTGGAAATTTGAATTGCAGGCCGTAGGATAGAGGGTTTTGCCACTTTAGCCTCTATGATTTGTTTTGATTTTTGTACGTAAGGTCCTTTTGATGATCAATGTGTAAATGTGGAATTTTGGACATTTTTTAAAGTATCTAAATTGTGACCTTCTTCCCACGGATACTTTAACGAAACTCATTTCATTCATTTGGAACAGGGGGAAGTTGTTGTATTGAAGTTTGTACAGACTTCACTTTTAGTCAGTAATGATCTCAATTTTAATGACTCCTTGCTGTTGGACTAAAGCTCATGAGAGTAAAATGTTCCTTTGCTACTTGGGGGGCAGCAGGGAAAGAAACTGCTGTCAGTGGGTGATTTGAGAACACAATTCTTTATCTAAAAAGAATGATAGAAATTCTTTAAACTTTTTCAGCAATCAAGGACACTAAAAATGTCATCTTAACTAAAACATACTATTAACTTTTTGCCATAAAAGCATCTTAACCCATCAAAGTTTGGTTCTCAAAGACATTACACAGCAGACTGTTTTCATGTTTTCCTACCACCAATATTTCTTGGTAAACAAGGCGAAGTTTTGTATCACAGAGTCTTCCTATCACCACTCCCAGTCTGTAGAGTACCTGCAACCCACTGATTAAACTTTAATCATCAAATGTAATAGGTTGCCAAACATTTAACTCCTTTAGTAATGAGCCCAGATTTCTATTAGACAGGCAGTATTTATAGTCTACTTACTCATTCCTAATGATTGAAACTAAACTATACTCAAGTCTTGTTAGAAACTTTCTGCCAAAAGGCAGCCTTATGATGAAAGTTTTGACTTTAAAAAAACAATGGTTTTATTGATTTCAGAGAAAGGGAGAGGAAGTTAACAACATCAATGATGAGAATCATTGATTGGCCACCTACTGTGTATAAGCCCGAAACCTGGGCACGTGTCCTGCCTGGGATTCAAACTGTCATGAGTCACAGGTCGACGCTCAATCACTGAGCTACACCAGTCAGGCTTGACTTTCATGCTCACCTGAGGGATGTTTTTTAGAGCGAGAAACATCGATGTGAGAAACATTCACTGGCTTCCTCCTTTACTTGACCTGCCCAAGAATCTAACCTAAAACCTCTTGGTGTGCAGGATGCTGCTGTTTTGGCTTTGACTTTCTTTTGACCCTGTCTTCCCCTCCCAAGACTAACAACCCACCTTTTCCAGTTGCAGCCCCATGACCTATGGCTATAAGCCGTAAGACAAAGTGAAGCCACATGACGTATAGAGTTCCCATATAATGAGCTACCCAGTTGGAATCAAATGTTAAATTACAAACATTTGCACACAAACTTTTTTCTTTTAATACATAATAAACATCTCTCAAACAATATGATTAAGAAATCACCACTGATTTTGCTGTACAAAATGTTTACACTGTAGGGTTTCAATCACTTTTGATATAGTAACTATGTAAATGCCTATTTCCACTACCACTACTCTCTTTTTCTTGAAATTCGGACACAATTAGAAAGTTAAAAAGCAAAAAATGTTGAAGCACCCAATGTAATTTTACTTATGATTTTAAAAGTCCTGAACCTTAAAGTATTATGCATGAGGAAATCTCTTGCAGAAGTTTGTACAGAATTTTAGCTTCTGTAAATATGAGTGATGCCAACCAAAATATTTTAATATGCATTTTATGAAAATGAGCCATATTTTCTTTTGGTCCCAACATGTAACATCATGTAATTTCACATTTAAAAAGTGGGCTTGTAGCCTAATAGTCATGTAGGCTCAAATTTTAACTAAAAGCACAGTGTGGTATCATGATTAAGAGCACGGCCTTCAAACTACCTGAGGCCAATCTCCATGTTTGGCATTTACTGGTCAGTTACTATCTGTGACCTCAGTTTGCTCATCAGTAAATGGTTAAGTTCCTACCTCTCAGGTACTACAAGGGTTAAACTAATTACTGCGTATAAAGTGCATAAAGTGCCTAGCAGGTGACAGTTGGTGTTTACATATCACATTCTTATGCCATGCAGCACAATACTATTATTTACCCTACTGTTAGGATAGCTCCTTGCTTGAAGGGAAAAACATAAATGCCATAGAAAAAAACTTCCGTTTTCAATAAAATTTTCAAAAACAGTATCTAGTCTTGAATATGAGAAATATAACTGCCATGTGGTCAAATGCTTCTGGCTTATCGAAACAGGACAACAGACATCATTACCAAAGACTTCACGTTCGCATTTCTAAATGACTTACTTTTCCCTTTCCCTATTTATTCTAGAATCAACAGTATCACTAAGTACAGTTAAGTCCTCACTTAACCTTGAGAAGTTCTACAACTTTAAGCAAAAGGACATATAACAAAACCAATTTTACCATAGGCTGATATAAATAGAGAAGTTAAGTTCCTACAGCATCTTATCAAAATAATGAAAAATTGAAAAGAGCATATGAGGAACTGCTGTACTTGAAACCATGAGGCTATTCCTTGGCACTAAACTGTTATGTGTCTTGAGGGGCAGAAGGCCCCAGATTAAAAACCTGGGTATCTGCTAGACACTTTACTCTCCAGCCTTTATCACTGTAAAAAAAAATGCATACACCTTTATAATCTCACTACCATAGAAGGGTATTAACACTATTAAAAAGCAACTAAGTGGTATTTATCTGTGAATCTCCAGTGCCCAGTATAATTCTTCTAAGTTACCTGAATTTTGGCGATTTTATCAGGCACCCAGCCCACAAGCCTGTATGTACTATCTTCAGGGTCTTGTGTAAGTCAGTTCATATAACCTTTTCAATACCTGTATGTACTGAACAGCTTACAATTTAAAAATGAAGTTGTGAAATCAGGTTTGCCTTATTCTTCATACTGAGAAGCTAGAATATTCTATAGTAATTCTAATTTTATTTTTTAATATATTTTTTACTGATTTCAGAGAGGGAGAAACATCAATGATGAGATGCCCCCTGCACGCCCCCTACTGGGGATTGAGATCGCAACTCGGGCATGTGCCCTTGACCAAAATCAAACCTGGGAGCAACACTCTATCCACTGACCCAAACAGGCCAGGACAGTAATTCCGATTTTAAAAAGATTAAGTCCTCTTTACACTTCTGTTCTATGAATGTTCTAATTCACTAGACTAGGTACAAGAAAAGGCGTAGACTTTAGGAAATAATTCTATACAAAGAGTATTCTGTTAACTTTTATCGGTCAGGTTCCTGGCAAAAATATTCATTCACTAATCGCGCCGCCCCCATCCCCTCCCCTCCCGCCCTCCACATACGGCTTACACCGGGAGACTTTAGTACAGGAACTTTTACCGAACAGGGCTGAGGGAGGGAAAACCAATACTGGGTGGTAATACTGATACACAGAAACAAGAGCAACAGCAGCAGCTGTCATGACCCGCACGCTAACTGAAAAGGGAACAGAAATGCTACCCAAATCCAGTAAGAGCTGAGCCGTAAGAGGCTGCCCTGTGAAGCAACTAGTGGTACGTCTCACAGGGTTGCAGCCACTTCTACAAAGAGTAAAAACAAGAGGAAAATAGTGATTCCTTCTCCTCCCATTGCGTCCTAAGTCACAGAAAACCAGCACAGAGAACTGTGAAGCAGTCGTCCAGAGGAAGCCCCAGGGACCTCGGCTTGAGAGCTCAAAAGAGAGTAATCAGCACACATTCTCCTGCAAATAAAACCCTGAAGGCTACGAGATTTTAAAATCCTGAGCATTTAGACTATTTTCTATGCAGTGATTATAATGTACATTCCAAATCTGTCTCCATGTTACAGAAGTCTTGTAAAAATAAAGATCGGTTTCCATTTTTTCTGTTTTTGAGTTAACAGAAACTCTATTCTAAAACTCACAGAAATTAGAAGGCCCTATGTTAGAACTTCACCTCGTTAACCTAACTGGTTTGGCTCAGTGGATAGAGCCTCGGCCAGCAGACTAAAGGCTCCCAGGTCTGAATCTGGCCAAGGGCATGTAACTTGGTTGTGGGCTCAATCCCCAGTAGGGGTTGTGTAGGAGGCAGATGATTGATGTTTCTAACTCTCTATCCCTTTCCCTTCCTCTCAATGAAAAAATATTTTTTAAAAATTTTGTTAACTTGGGGTATTCTAGGGCCATGACAATAAAATCTGTAAGGGCTTCAAGGTTCCCGAGCTCAGTCGCCAGTGTGGGGCATGCAAGAATAGATGATTCTCTCATCGCTGCTGTTTCTCTCTCTCTCTCTCTCTCTCTCTCTCTCTCTCTCTCTCTCTCTCTCTCTCTCTCTCTCTCCCCTGCTCTCTGAAATCAATAATGTGTTTGTGTGTGTGTGTGTGTGTGTATATATAATGACTCTTTCCCACTTGAAATAACAAAAACCATCACAATTTTCCTATGTAAAAGAGAGCGCCTAGACTACACAAAATTAAATGAGTACTGAAGACTAGGTATTTTCACTAAATAAAAATACATGGTTAGTTAATAAAGGTTATGTATAACTGAGAACCAAAAAATTTGTGTATGTGTATCACATTTGACTTGGACTTACGTTAACCAAGATAATTATTTCATTAATGTTAAGGTCAATCAGTAGTTAAGTTGAAACAACTCTATACTGAAAGTACAATCATCCACACCCATTAAGTTACAAGTAACAAATCATTAAAAAAAGTAAGATGTAAGTAATTATTCAAATTTTTATTTTGATGTACAGTATGAGAAATGTACTTTTAAAACAAAATGAATTTTATGGAGAATGAACAGCAAATAAGTTAGACCCATGATAAAATAAAAGGTCAGCTACCTGTCTAAATTTAAGGGTATAAGAACCACAGTTCAACTTCGATTCCACAGTCTTCTTTAAGGAGTCGAAGTCTTCCAAACAACTTTGCTATGAACTGGTCCAGAGCGTAACAGCATGTAGGAATGCTTAACAAGGGTGGCGATCAGGGACACGTTTCCTGCAAGGATTATACAACATACACTTTAGAAAAAAGTCAATATTGAGAATGAAAAGCATGATTGTAACCAAAAGTTTGTATAATAACCCAATTCTCTACAAGATGTTTTTAGCTAACATCCCTCAATTATTATTTTATTAAGAAGAAAGACTTTACAGTATGTATGAAATATGAAGGTGCATAGTAATGTAACAGTTCTTAACTTCTTGTCCAAACAATCTACTTAAACAAATATGTCATTGTCCAGAAAATGGTTAATTCATGTTTGCAATTACTATGCGTTAGGGAATTTTACTAAATTAGTCAAAGACAGTTATTCTTAACCAGAAACTGTAAAGTGACAAGGCTTTGGAGCCTCCAGATGAAAATCTCTGGATCACACCCTAGCTGGTTTGGCTCAGTGAATAGAGCGTAGGCCGCAGACTGAGGGGGTCCCAGGTTTGATTCTGGTCAGGGGCATGTACCTTGGTTGCGGGCACATCCTCAGTAGGGGGTGTGTAGGAGGCAGCTGATCAATGTTTCTCTCTCATTGATGTTTCTAACTCTATCCTTCTCCCTTCCTTCCTGTAAAAAATCAATAAAATATATTAAAAAAAAAAAAAATCTCTGGATCACTATTCTAACTGAAGAAACAAAACAAAACAAAACAAAACAAAAACCGCAGAGGCTTGCCCTGACTGGTTTGGCTCAATGGATAGAGTGTTGGCCTGCAAACTCAAGAGTCCCAGGTTCGATTCTGGTCAAGGGCATGTACCTTGGTTGCGGGCACATACCCAGTAGGGAGTGTGCAGGAGGCAGCTGATCGATGTTTCTCTCTCACTGATGTTTCTAACTGTCTATCCTTCTCCCTTCCTCTCTGTAAAAAAAATCAATCAAATATATTAAAAAACAAAACAAAACAAAACAAAAAAAATGCAGAGGCTTTTATATATGAATAGTCTGGCCCTTTGCAATCTAAAATTACCTATCAAACTGCAGCTGGGTCAGAGAGACCCAGAACATCCAAAAGAAGGCCCAAGGCCACACAGCAGGTTGCATTGCTTCACAGCTGGGCCTCATCTGGGCACCTCCAAACCCCAAACAAAGAAGAGGAATCCCCAGATCTTTCCGTAGCTCCTCCTGGGTAGCCTCAGGCAGAGGCTAAATTAGCACCTCCTTAGAAATCCAAGAGCCAGTGGAGCCAGTGTACCCAGTGGTCAAAGTGGGACCATCCAGATTACAGCTCCTCAGATCCATAAGGGACACACTCAGGGGGCAGACTCAGTGAGCACCAAAACCCCACTGAAACAAGTCTTGCCCCATAAGGGAGTCTCCAGCACAGAAGTTCTCCCATTTTAGACACAGCTGATTCTCACAGCCAAGTGGCCTGGAGGTCAATTCCTCCCAGTGATACCAACAACAGTTAAGGCTTAGCTACAACAAGACTGTGCACAAAGCCTACAAAGGGGTGCACCAAGAGTGTCCACCTCAGGTAATTGGGGAGGCTGAGACACTCGGCCCTATAGGACACCTAGCACAGAAAGCCACTCTATCAATGCAGGGAAGCAGCCAAATTGTGGAGACAAAGAAACAGATCACAAATGAAAGAAATGGAGGAGAGCAAATGACTGGATATAGAGTTTAAAACCATGGTTATGAGGTTTTTCAAGAATTTCCTAGAAAACATGGATAAATTTAGTGAGACCCTTGAGGATATGAAAAAGGACCAGCTAGAAATTAAGCACACACTGACTGAAATAAAGAATAATATACAGAGATCAAACAACACACTAGAGGATCACAAGAATCAAGTCAAGGATATGAAATTCAAAGAAGCAAAAAACACCCAACCGGAAAAGCAACAAGCAAAAATAATCCAAAAATATGAAGATAGTGTAAGGAGCCTTTGGGACAACTTCAAGTGTACCAACATCAGAATTATAGGGGTGCCAGAAGAAGAAAGGGGGCAAGATATTGAAAACCTATTTGAAGAAATAATGACAGAAAACTTCCCTTATCTGGTGAAAGAAATGGACTTACAAGTCCAGGAAGCACAGAGAATCCCAAACAAAAGGAATCCAAAGAGGACCGCACCAAGACACATCCTAATTAAAATGCCAAGAGCAAAAGACAAGGATAGAATTTTAAAGCAGCAAAAGAAAAGCAGTTAGTTACCTACAAAGAGGCACCCATACGATAGTCAGCTGATTTCTCAACAGAAACCATGCAGGCCAGAAGGGACTGGCAAGAAATATTCAAAGTGATGAATAGCAGGAACCTACAACCAAGATTACTCTACCCAGCGAGGCTATCATGTAAAATTGATGGTCAGATAGAGAGCTTCTGAGACAGAAAAAGCTAAAGGAGTATATCATTACCAAACCAGGATTATTTGAAATGCTGAAGGGCATTCTTTAAGAAGAGAAGGAGGAAGAAAAAGGTAAATATAAAAAGTATGCACAACAAAGTGACAACAAATACATATCAACCAGTGAATATAACAATTAACTCAACAGAAATATCTGATGAACAGAATAAACTGGTGAATAGAAGGGCAGGCATACAAAGGGAATGGACTGACAAATCTCAGGGGGTAGGGGGTGTGAAGGGTATGGGAAGAGACTGGACAAATATCTTACATCTATGGATGAAGACAGTAGTGGGGGTAAGGGCACGGGGTGGGGGGGAGAACCAGGTGGAGGGGAGCTATGTGGGTTAAAAAAAAAAGGAACATCTGTAATAACCTGAACAATAAAGATTTACTTAAAAAAAAAAACAATGCCAAGAGCAAAAGACAAAGAGAGACTCTTAAAAGCAGCAAGAGAAAAACAGTTACCTACAAGGGAGTACCCATACGACTGTCAGCTGATTTCTCAACAGAAACTATGCAGGCCAGAAGGGAGTGGCAAGAAATATTCAAAGTGATGAATAGCAAGAACCTACAACCAAGATTACTTTACCCAGCAATGTTATCATTCAGAATTGAAGGTCAAATAAAGAGCTTCACAGACAAGAAAAAGCTAAAGGAGTTTATCACCACCAAACCAGTATTATATGAAATGCTGAAAGGTATCCTTTAAGAAGAGGAAGAAGAAGAAAAAGTAAAGATAAAAATTATGAACAAATACATATCCATCAACAAATGAACCTAAAAATCAAGTGACTAAGAAATCTGGTGAATAGGATAGAATCAGGGGCATAGAAAGGGAGTGGACTGACAATTCTCAGGAGGAAAGGGTGTTGGGGGTGTGGGAAGAGACTGAACAAAAATCATACACCTATGGATGGGGGGGGGGTAAGGGCAGAGGGTGGGGTGGGAACAGAGAGGTGGGGAGCTATGGGGGGAGTAAGAGGAACAACTGTAATCTGAACAATAAAGATTAAACGGAAAAAAAAATCCAACTGGTAAGGCGGTGATGGGGGTCAAGTAACTCGCCAATAGTACCTCTTACAAGTTAAACTTTTATTCTGTCGTAACCACATAGTGAACAGCTCAGGAAGGTGGCATGGTAGGGGTACGAGTGAAATTATTTACTTAATGCCTGTTCAAAGAGCTAGGACTTGAGAAACACTGCTTCTAGAAATAAACACAACAGTTACTAGTAAGAGAAGCAGAAAAGCATGAATAAAGACTCAAGAATAGATAGCATACTGGAATCATATAAAGAGATAAACCCAACCTAAAAAGCTTATGGGAGTATGACTAAAGGATGCTAAAAGATGTCAATAGAGAAAGTTATTAAGCAGCTGTTAAAGGACACTGATCAGGAAAATAAGTCCTTTGGGTGTTATTAACTAGTATGAAAGGAAGTTCACAGCCCTGGTCAGAATTTCTAATAGATTTAATACACTTAAACTTCTAAAACAGTATTACCAGATCAAGTGAGGTATCATAGTGTGTCTTTCAAAGGTAGTGGAGGGAGTAAATTATTGTGAAGATTTCTGAGAGTGTGGCTATGTAACCTTGTCCCAAATCAGAAAAGTTTAATTATAGAACTGTTTCCTTTTGCTATCATTCTGCTTAAAAACAGAAATAATTATTGCATTTAATCATCTTTGGTGCACTACTTCCAAAAAAACTTTGTCAGCTTCTCCTTCTCACCAATTTTCCATTTCAAAATATGGGAACTGGTGAGGGAAGTGCTCCTCATTATCCTATCTTCCCAATACCAGAAGCAGGGAATCTCTAGATTTTTCATTCCAGTCCTCTTTCTACTACAATCACAGATTTAAATACCATTTCATCTGTTCTCTCTACATCCAAATCACTATTCTCTACTCTCTCATTCCTCTAATAGTATTATGATAGTTGCTACTCACAGAAGTCAATGAAATGAGTAATGCCGGGTTCTGCACACAAAAAGTCACTTGTAACTTTGTGCACTGAAAGTACAATTTCCTAAAAGCATTCCAACTTCCTTTCTATTACTCCAGATTAACTTCCTGTGCTCCTGTCTAAAACCAATTCCTACTCTTATCTCTGATCTCCCATTCCTTCTTTTCCTCTCTAGGAAATCGCTCTCTCAAGCTGAATTTTCAAGGTAAAGACCCATACACCTCTAGCTACTATCCCACTTATCTGCTCCCTTTCACAGGACTCCTCCAAAAATCGGTCTATACACACTTTCTCCAATTCCTCTTTTTCCACCCCCTCCATTCCACTAAAACTAACTGTCAAGATTACCAATGGCCTGTGTTATTAAACCATTTTTTTCTAATATTTTTAAATTGATTTTAGTGAGAGGAAGGAGGGATAGAGATAGAAATATCAATGAGAACTATCAATCGGCTGCCCCCTACTGGGGATCGAGCCTAAATCTGTGCTTGTGTCCTAACCAGGAATCGAATCATGACCTCCCAGTTCATGGGCTAACATTCAACTACTGAGCGACACCAGCCGGGCATTAAATCCAATTTTTAAGGTCCTTATTTTACTTGACCTATTTGCATCATTTTGACAGTTGATCACTCCTCCTCCCTAAATCCTTTCTTCACTTGGCTTCTTGATACTCATTCTCTTGATTTTTCCTTTCACTGTTAGTAGCAACCCTCCACTATTCACACCTTTTGTATTACGGAAAATCTCAAATATAAAAGCAGAGATTATACCATGAATCCAGTATGAATCTTTCCAAACTAGAATTCTTCAGTGCTCAGTCCTTAAAACTGCTTTCCTTTTTTAACTACATTCACTCCCTTGGGGAGTGGGCCATCTAATAGCTTTAAATAACACATATAGGCTGACAACTCCTACATTTATAACTATAGCTCCAAACTTTCTCCCAAACTACAAAATCAACTACCCAACTCAACTATCAAAAGACATCTCAAATTCCCAAACTGAAATCTCCTTCTTCCCTCCCAATGCCATTTTAGATAAGAGAAGCTCTATTTCTCTCTACAAAAACCTTGAATTAGCCACAATTCCCTTTCCTCTCACAACTTGCATCCAACCCGTAATCAAATCCTCCTTCAAAGTATGTATCTTTTACCAACTACTTCTCACTACCACCTTCATTCACTTCTACCTCCTAGTCCATGCCACCATTCCCTCCCATCTCTCTGAACCATCACTAACAGGTAAAAATAAATGATTTTGGTAACTATTAATAAGAGTAAGTAAAATTATTAATTGAATATTCAAAAGTTAAAATTTCCATTTAATCATTTCAATGTGAATAACTTTGAAAAGAATTTGACATCTTAGAAAAGCTGATATAGGAACATTCAAGAAACGCTGCTCATTATGTGCTTAAGAACTCAGTGGATAGAGTGTCGGCCTGTGGACAGAAGGGTCCCAGGTTCAAGTCCGGTCAAGGGCACATGCCTGGGTTACAGGCTCAACCCCAGTAGGGGGCATACAGGAAGCAGCCGATCAATGATTCTCTCTCGTCATTGATGTTTCTATCTCTTTCTCCCTCTCCCTTTCTCTCTCAAATCAATTAAAAATATATTAAAAAAAAAAAATGAATGTCAGTATGGCCCTAGCAGGGCCTGCGGACTAAAAGGTCAAGGGCACATGCCCAGGTTGCGGGCTCAATCCCCAGTGGGGGACATGCAAGAGGCAGCCAATCAATGATTCTCTTTCATCACTGATGTTTTTATCTCTCTCTCCCTTCCTCTTTGAAAAACAAAAGAACTACAGGAAACTCATTGTTCTAAAAAAAAAAAAAAAAATGTTGGTATGGAAAAGTGTGCCCAGAACAGGAAATGAGTAGAGCTGATCCATTATAAGGTATCAGTTCTTTCCCTGCCCCCAAGCTCTCTGGTTCTCAACCTTTCCAAGCCTGGCTCTTTATGTAACCCTTCAATCCTGAGAGCTACCCTGTGTCACCATACCCTACTCCCCTAAGCTTTTCTGGCTTAAGTCTAAGAGTTGTGACTACATATTTTAAATAACTTGCATAATTCTTTCATCTAGGCAAAAATGGCTGGACTTTTTACCGTATCAAATATATGCAGTTACCTGTTTGTTTCCATGTCAGTAATTTTTTTTCCTAAGAAATGTTTTATAAAGTGCTCCAATACCTTGGTGCTGCTTTGATGATATTATCCACACGCAGAATCACCTCTGCTGCTTCAGCTGCACTCAAAAGAACTTGACGTTTCACTTGGAAACTTTCTGTTATGCCCAGTATTGCCATATCGCCAATAGTACCTTCTGTCATATCTGGAAAGAAAAAGTTTTTACTAAATAAACTACAGTTTTAACAAGTATCAAAACATCACTAATGACTTTTAAGAAATGAACTTAATCCTGTCACAAATAATAAAATTACAGCACCTAATGACTCAAGTCTATGATTCAACAAAAGCCTTTTAAAAAATCAAAACATCTACTGATTATTTGCATTAATGGAAAACTACTAAGTCAAATAATGAAAATTTTATACAAAATTTTACACTGAATCACCTATCTTGAACAATATATATATAAAATTATTACAGAAAATTTGCTCATTAATAGCCATACTTCGTAAGCACTAGGAGAATTTAGAAATCAAATATTTTTCTTCTTGTGAGAATCCTAATCTCATCTTCATACAGATCATTATTCATCAGCTCTCTTGTCCAATGGCAAAATTACTTAGCCTCTAAGACTGTTCCTATAACATCCTGGATAGTTTGTTGGGTATTATTCTATCTGAATTAAATTTGCCTTTTTGGCCACTTTTATCTATGTATCAGAGATCTGCATTCAAAAATGTCTCAGAATAAGTATACTGTGAGATTAGGAATTGATACTGATTTTATTACAATAAGTATAGTGAAGTTTACACACGTATTTCAGAATGTAAGTACTGTTTATGTACTTAAATTCTACAGTCATAACATAATAAACTAGTTATAAGTCTTTTAACTAGATTTATACCCTTTATGGAATAACAAAGTTTGGCAGTGTTGAGAATATGAAGTAAAACATTTTTCTAGATTATATAATGCTTACAAAAGGGCCACAGGACTCCTTTATTTATATGGTTACCATGAGAATTAATTTTTTAAAAAAGGTAAAGAACTTGGTAAAAGTTACTCTTAACTACTACAAGGTCCCAACTGATTTCTTACCCAGTCCAGCAGTTGTATTGCCTTCACTATGGGCAGCTCGGAGCTGTGCCACCAGATCTGCACTGTCATAGCCTGCGTTGTCAGCTATAATAGTAGGCAACTATGAAGTGGAGAAGACAAATGGTTACTATCTATTCTAGTATAATTCATTTATGCCTGCCCTGGCTGGTGTGTCCAGTGGTTAGAATCAGCCCAAGCACCAAAGGGTCGAGGGTTCAATTCCTAAGCAAGGACACGTGCCTAGGTTGTAGGTTAGATCACTGGCCCTGGTTGTAGCAAAAAATATCCTTGGGTGAAGATTAACAACAACAAAAACAACCAACCTTTATGCCTAACTAGGATAGCTTTTTAAAAATACGTAACACTGTAAAATCTGCTTCCTTTTAATCACTACTCAAAGAGGATAAATTCCAGAATCAATTTTGGTTTTTTAATCCCCACTTGAGGATATCTTTCCCACTCATTTTTAGAGTGAAAGGGAGAGACAGAGAGACAGAAAGAAATACCAATGTTAGAAGAGACACATCAATTGCCTGCCTCCCACATGCCCAGGGCCGGAGCCTGCAACCGAGGTACATGCCCTGGACTGGAACTGAACTCAGAACCCTTCAGTTCACAGCTAGGTCCAGAATCAAATTTTTTTGTTTCGTCAATCCTCACCTAAGGATATTTTTCCACTGGTGTTTAGAGAGTAAAGGGGAAAGGGGTGAGAAAAAGGAACATCAACGTGAGAAAGAGGTATCAATTGGTTGCCTCTAGCACAAGCCCCGACTGTGTGCAGACTGGCGCTCTAACCGCTGAACACAACAGCCAGGGCCAGAATGTGAAAGTAGTGAGAACCAGTTCTTTTTCTTAAAAACAAGAAAATAAACATTTTGTGTCCAAGTTATAAAAATACTAGTGCCCTGCTGCACAGATTGGTGTACATTGAAAGGAAATTACATAGAAGGTGACTGGCAGGGCGGGACTGGGCAAGACAGACTGGACACACCCTGGAGCCAAACTTCCATGGTCCCTCCCTGGCCAACCACACCTCAAAGGGCATCTGCAGTTAGCGGGGTCCCTCTAGCAGGTGGGGTCCCTTTGCCTGGCCTGTAGGGACCAGGCTGAAACCAGCTCCCCTGAGGGGTCCTAGATTGCCAGAGGGCGGTTCTTGGGTGATGCACCCCAGAACTGGGCCCCTTCCTCTCTGATTCCAGGGCGAGTCACCCAAGAACTGCAGTTATCAAGATACCATAGCTGCCAAGTCACCTCAGCTTGGCAGCTCCTGCGTTGAGCGTCTGCCCCCTGGTGGTCATTGTGTGTCATAGCTACCGGTCACATGGTCGGACAGTCACTTAGCCTTTTATACATACATACATATATATATATATATATATATATATATATATATATATTAATTAAAAACCGTCAAAACCAATAACATTTAAGTTCAGATCTCTTATTTTTTAACTTACCATTCTCAGTGCTTTAGCATAAGACTCCATTGCAACAGCTTCTTTACCTGGTGTTTTACTGGCAAGCTGTGACACGGCTTGAGCCATCAGCATCTCTGAACAGCCTATGGATTAAAAATTCAGTAAAATACCATTATGCTTACTTGTCTCGAAGACACTAAATCACTGACTTCCCCTAGATATGTCAAGCATTTGAAAATTAAGTGCAAAGGCAATATATAGTTTCTATAAGAACCATTAAAAAACACTTAAAATTTATACTATACTTTAAGAAAAGAAAAAAAATGTTTTACCTCCTCCATAAACTGTTCTAGAATCCTTCACAGTTTGTGCAAGAACACAAAGAGCATCATGCAAAGATCTTTCTGCTTCATCTAAAATTTGTTGAGTGGCACCACGAAGAACAATAGTGCAAGCCTCACCTAATGTTAAAAAATAATATTATGTCACAATGAGCATTTAATTATAAAACATGAAAATTTGCCTTCTATCATTTATCTAAGTATTGGTCATGTTACTTTGTTTTGAAACTGATGTCTTCCACTGTTACACATTTTCTATCAGCAACCCTTGTTCGTAACAGTTCTAAATTACCTAAAAAACAAGTTTATGTTGAAATTGCATTGTTCCCAAAGATAAGAATATAAGGCTGACCTCAAAACATTAAAATTAACATATGCCATACTCCACAAGAATTAAGACACATCACATTCTAGTAACTATATAACTGTTTCTTTTCATTTCAACAAAGCCTAGCAAAGATTTAGGAACCTAAACCAGGATCTACATGACACTCACCAAGGGCTACCCCAGAAAAGTGAATGAGTGTGTCTTCTCCAATCATGACTTCCTCAATAAGCTTGCAACTTCCAAGCTTTACAAGTTCTGGGTGGTCAAAGGTAGAAGCAATTTCACCACCTACGAACATAATTAAATGCAAAATAGGTTTAAACTTGTTTTTTAACAAGCAATAATGACAAATAACATTTTAAAAAATTGATTACTTATTATATGCCAACCACTGTTTGAAGCACCTATGAATTGGTTTAGACTTTGTAACAAACCTAATGAGACAGGTACCATTATCCTTTAGAAATGATAAAATTAAGGCAAAAAGATGTTTCATTTCTTATCCACGGTTACACAGCTTAAACAAATAAGGTAAAGCTAGGTAAGATTCAAGTCCAAGCAGTCTAGCCTCAGGCCTATATACATATACTGTATACTACAACCCACATCCTGAAACGTTTAACTGGAACTTCAACATTTACCTTTTAAGTCAGAATTTAAATACAGATTCTCTTCTGAATCCAGTCTAGAAGACCAGTACTCCTATGACCCAACTTCTCAAAACAAAAATGAGAATATTTGACTACTCCTATTATGTCAACAATATTATGATAACAAATGTACCAATTTTGGAACCAGCTTAAATAGTGAGCACTTGCTATCTGCTAATTATCACAATAACTGAAATGTCAGAGAGTTCCTGTAATGTCTAGAAAAGGGGGAAATATATAAAGAATTTTCAAGAGCAAACTTAACTGAGGTGTCAACAAAATAAACTTTGTTTTCTAGACTTGAGATCCAACAGATGTTTGGGATATCACATCCCAAAAATGAGACTAATTTGACTTTTGAGAATTTTCACTTACCCTACACTCACTCAGCTACATTTGCTTACAAGGTACTTTTCTGACATTTGCAAGAACCAATTTCACACATTTTGACAACATACAAGCTAACAGAATAGGAGCCACCCTGGGGTCAAATTCAGTTGGTGTGCTTAGTGCAGCAAATTTTTTTCTGAGTATTATGTCTCAATTTCATGTATAGGATCAACTTATGATATCAACTCATCCTATGAATGTGCTATCATTCACATTTCTTATGTCTTTAATTTTGTTGCAGTAAAGGAGGAATTACATAAACATGAGCACCCCAAGTTTAATCACCTTAAGCATCAACTGTGCAATGGCTTTTAAAGAACTTTAATTAGAACAGGTAAACCCACTTCAAAGCAATTAATAAAAGAAAAATGCTTCTTTTAAGGTCAGAAGATTATGCTTCCCCGATTATTAAAAATGGCCGAAGGAAACAAAACAAAAAAGGAAAAAAAAGACTGAAAAAACAAAACAACAAAAAAAAGAGGAAAATGGCTGAAGAATTCTGAGATGAGACTAATTCTACTCTACATTAATTAGAACCTTTTAAATATTTCTAGTACTCATGGCGTTCCAAACTGAATTCAACATTCCCCGTGGCTTTACTTCCCAAACCCCAATCTCCTCAATTCTCATTGCCAGATCCCAAACCAACTTTCCAACCTATTCATTCATTTTCAAGAACATGAAAATTCAAATAGAGGTTTCTAATACTTATCCTTACCCATAAACACAATTTCTATTTCACTCAACCGGGATATCACTCATACCTGGTATTTAGTATACTAACTTTTCATCATACATTGCTGAACTATTTCACACTTATTTCAACATTTACTGCTTTCAGAAATGTTTAAAAAATGATAAAAACAATGTTTAAACTCTTGACCCACTCTCTGGTATATTGTTAAGTGTTCAGTAAATATTCTATCATAATTGTACCACCATGCAGGGCACAAAGCATTAAACTACTCACTTAGCACTAGAAATAAATAAGTTAATAAACTAGATAAGACATATCCTTTTTTTAAGCTCCAGCTTATATATAGACTTTATGTTTAGAACAGTGGTCCTATGAGTTTGAGAAATAATGTAGTATGAATCTTTAAAACAACACAAAAAGAAATCTATACCAACAGTAAACCTGACAGGTAATTTAATTTCTGTAATAATAAAACCATAATATTAGACTGGATGACCTTCTGGAGGAGGGCTGCGAGGGAAGGCCAGGTCCAGGTGCCAGAGGGAAGCTGGTGCCGGCAGCCAGGGCAAGGAAGGCCCATTCTTGCACGAATTTCATGCATCAGGCCCCTAGTGTTAAATATAATGTTGACCAGCATGATCAGTGATTGAGCGTCGACCTATGAATCAGGAGGTCATGGTTCGATTCCTGGTCGATCAGGGCACATGCCCAGGTTACCAGCTCAATCCCCAGCAGGGGGTGTGCAGGAGGCAGATCAATGATTCTCTCTCATTAATGTTTCTCTTTCCCTCCCTCCCTCCCTCCCTTCTTCCCTCTTTCCCTCTCTCTCCCTCCCTCTCTCTCTCCCTTCCTCTCTGAAGTCAATAAAAATATATTTTAAAAAATAGTAATGGGGGCAGGAGCAGGTGGGTAGAGGTCAATGGGGGGAAAAGGAGACACATGTAAAACTTTCAACAATAATTTTAAAATAAATAAAGGAATAAACAAACAAAAAAATAATGTAACTAAAGATATCCAAAAAGTTTAAATCAGATTTCAGAATAACGGTTTATATTCCAAACTCCTTAAAGGAATTTCTTTGTACTCTCAGCAATGAGTTACATATACAGTTGACCCTTGAACATCAAGGTTTGAACTGCATGGGTCCACTTACGAGTGCACTTAAAAAACTGGGTACGTGCAGTTCAAACCCATGTTATTCAAGGGTCAACTTTTTCCATTGCAGTTGGGCGTGAAGGACTAACTATTACGTTTTTATGAACTCAAGTTACATGGGATTTTTGACTGCTCGGGGTTTGGGAGTTGACTCCCCTAACCTGCCCCGTGTTGTTTGACTCAACTGCACTAAAACTCAATAAATCCAAGAATGATTATTATGTTTGTAAGAAATTAATAACTTTTCCCCATACCTGTGACAAGAGCCAGGCGTTCTACACCTGCGAAATCTGCATGTTCAATAGCCATAACACCAGCAGCACCAAAGAGTTGTTCAGGATAATTATAAATTAATTGCCTATAAATAAATACATAAATATATCGTTACTTCACAAGATAAAATACATTAGTCTAAAAAAAAAGGAATTTTTTTTACCACAACAGAAATCAAAGAAATGCAAATTAGAAGATACCATTTCTCAGCTACACAATAATTTATAAATTGTAATACATCCATGCTAGTATTAAAAACCGGTGTTCCTTTACACAATCAAACCTCAGTTCTTGAACATCTCCCATCTGGAAAAATTTGATCCTGGACTAAGTTGTTCAGGGAAAAAATGTGTTAAGTAGTCAAGCCAAACTTCTTGTTGAGGAACCAAACTTTAGACCTGACAACCCTTTGAGCATGACAAAAAAAGTCTCAGGCAACAAAGGAGAGAATGTTTTTGATGCTGGGTCAGTCTATTATTAGCACAATTTTAAAACATAAAGAGGCCATTAATAGTGCTAATGTTGCTAAGGATGAGAAAGAAACAAAGACAGGCAATTGAAGAGGCAGAAAAACTGTTAATTTGGATAGCAGTTAGCCAGTGACAGCATTTCAAAGGAAGCATATGAAAAAGCAAAGATTCCTCATACTGACTTCTTGCAACTCCTGGAATGAGTACTAAAAGTTCTTCATGTAAGGCTACAAGGAGGTGCTTAAATTTTTTTAAAAAAGTGATTATGTATTAAACAATACCTTAGACATTTACTATATAAAACAAAGGTTAAAAAGGAATCATTTGGGAATCTGGAACTAAGGATTTATCCAATTTACATTATTTCTAATGGGAAAAATGATTCTGTTTTTAAACAAATCATTTTCCAAACAGACTTCCAGAATGAATTAAGTTTAAAAACCAAGGGTCCACTGTATTGCTACTGGTAGTATAAACTGGAAAGCAATTTAACAGTAATGAAAGAAAACCATGTCAATATTCCTATGCTTTAATTCTACTCCTAAGAATCCACAACAAGAAAATTTGGTATTAAAGCATGTAATGAAGGTATTTGTAGTAATTTTTACTTAGAACAAAATTTGCCAGTGAGCAATGTCCACTAGGAAAGTGCTTGTATAAATCACAATTTACAAATTATAGGAAATCTATAATTCTAAGTAAAAACATATAGATTTAAAAAGTGAATTATAAGTTTACAGCTTATGAAATTAGACTACCACACATACAAATACACAAAAGTCAACTTTTGTAAAGGAAAAGACTTTCTGAGTAAGACCTTACATTGTTACATCTTTATACTTTTCTATTTTCCAAATGAGCATATGTTATTTTTACAACAGGAGTAAAAAGAACATCTGTTTAAAAGTTTGTAAGTTTTTTAAATAGCCAAATCATAACTAATATACAGTAATGCACTGCTAGCCAAAATGTCTTATTAGATTCAGATTATATAGTTTAGAAACTTACTTTTAAAAAGCCCCAAACATTTAGCCTAAAACAATTATTTTTCATTAAGCATTGTCTCTCAAAGTTAACTGCAGCCATTTCACTGAAATGCGATGTTCTTCTTGGTATTTTCCCCATTCAAAACAATCCATAAAAGCCTTCATTACTGACAACACATTTTTTGTGGGAAACGAGTAAAATCGGATCCACCAGGGAGACTGTCAATGGACATGAGGAAACATACATTGGAACCTCTAGTTGGAACCAGCAAAAATAAAAATGTTTTACATCGTTGTCGTATGTGTGCCGCTCATAAACTACGCAGTGAAACACGGTACATGTGCAAGTTTTGTAATGTACCCCTGCACAAAGGAAAGTGTTTCGAACGCTACCACACAGTGAAGCACTATTAGGTTATAGTTTTTTTTATAAGATCTGTTGAAAATTTCGAAAAAATATTATCATTTTGTATAAATAAAATTATTTTGATTGTGAGTGTTTTGTTTACCTAGAATGTAGTAATTTTGTGTACATAAAAAATAACACATATTTTTCAAAGTAAATAAATAGAGACCTCTTTTTAAACTAAAACACTGCAAGTTTCATAGAAAAATATCAAATAGATCGAAAGATATGAATATTTTACGGAAAGTCTAATTTTGGCAAGAAAATGTCAAAAAAGCCCCACGTTACGACGCAATTTGGCGGGAAAATGCCTGATTACAAAGTGTTAAGAATACATGAAAAAGGTTTACATATATTTTTTTCATACAAATTAAAAGAAAAGCCCTGCCCTAGCTGGTTTGGCCCAGTGGATAGAGCGTCAGCCTGCAGACTGAAAGACCCCAGGTTCTACGATTCCAGTCAAGAGCACATGCCCAGGTTGTGGGCTTGATCCCCAGGAGGGGGCATGCAAGAGGCACCCAATCAATGATTCTCTCTCATCATTGATGTTTCTCTCTCTCTCCCTCTCCCTTTCTCTCTGAAATCAATAAAAGTATCTTTTTAAAAGCCCTAGAAATTCTTAATTTTTTTTCTTCATTGTTTTATCTCTATGCTTTTTGCTACTTCAAACTCCCATCATTTAATATAAAATTAACTCTCCTCTAAATATATGTATACTATAGCCGAAACTATAGCTTATCTGCCAAAATCAGAAAACTGTTGTTACTGTTAACATATAAAAGGTTAGTAAAGTATAATCACTAAATATCACTAAAATCATTGTAATGCAAATGCCTTGTGTACAATCGTATTTCTATCTGGGGGAAAAAAGCAGTTCCTAAATAAATCCCTAATTCCATGTAAAGTATTTCCATAAGCCTTTTTAGAAAAAAAAAAACCCTTTCTTAGATAGTTACAAATATTGTTGGCACAAGAATGTACAGACCTGTTAATAAAGCAATTTATTCCATGCTTAAGAATACGTTCAACTTTCTCCTTCATTTTTTCCTTTTCTGCTTGTTCTATTTCAGCAACCTTTGCTGTAGAATCAACTCTTACACGGGAACCAAATATCTAAGAGGAAAGCAGAAAAATAGCATCACTTTCATTACTCTTCAGAGTCCCGTAGCATATATACGAACACACCAAAAAAATGTGTGCATGTGCATATATTATATATATTCTAACCTCTATGGTACAATGGATTCCCAGTCCAAGTTTATAGCAGCTAGCAACTAGTTTCAAGAAATGTAAACATACCTTTATTTTGTCTGTATCCATGCCAGTATTTGCAATAAGAATTTTAGCATTTTCAATTCGCTTTGGTTGATTTACTCCAATTTTTTTATCCAACAGAAAGCCTAAGGATAGTAAAATAGTTCAAGGTTGAGTTAATAACTCTTACAAAGTTGTCTGCTTTATCAAATTACTTTCAAAGAATGCATTTAAGTCTAATTTAAGACTTTAATGCTTAGACTAAGTCTAAGCTACTACACCCTGTAAAGCATTCCACTAGAACAGTGATCACAAAAATCAATTTAGTAGGTCACTTAAAAAACACTATATGAAAATTTAGAGCACAGCACAAATATTAAGAGTAAATACAGTATTTTGAAACTTTTATCAGACATACAGTATACTACAAACACAGGAATGTGGGTTGCAATGTAGTATTAAGTTCACTATTATTAGCTTAAAACCAACACAAAACGAACTGTGAATATTTAGATACACAATGTACTGCTAGAAATTACTGAGCTATGTAAAGAATTGAGGCGGGTGATAAAATGAGAAAACCACGGACAATGGAGTCTGACAAACCTGGCCCCAATCATACACCTGCTGCATATAGGCTATGTATGCAATCTTAGACAACTTATTCAACGTTAGTTACTCATCTGTAAAACAGGACTATAATCAGCGGCATAGATTTTAGTTACTAGCAGAGGACCCTATTGATTTAGAACTATCATAAGAACACAGTCTCTCTCTTCAGTCTTCTTTCAGATACATATATAACTTTTATCTTATTTAATCCACTAGAGGCCCAATGCACAAAAATTCATGCACTTGGGGAAGTATGTGGGGGGGGGGGGGTCCCTCAGCCTGGCATGCACCCTCCCGAAGACCAGAAGCCCCTCAGGGGATGTCTGACTGACAGCTTAGGCCTGTTCCCCGGGGGAGCCTAAGCCACAGTCTGGCCTCCCTCTGCAGGAGGTGACCCAAGGGCCCATCAGGGGACTGCAGAGGCTGGTGAGTGGCCAACCCTGCCCTCCCCACTACCACTGCCTCCTGATCGCTATCCCCTCCCTTTTCTGCTGGCACCTGCCTTGGCCGGCCTGACACTACCCACTCGCCAGCCTCAACCCCCTCCTTCCACCCCACCCCCACAACCAGTCGTTCTGCCATTCAGTTGATTTACATACTAGGCTTTTATTATATAGGAGGATTATCATCTTGAGTTTTCTGCTCTATTAAGCTGAACGTAATTCTCACTATCATAAGGAAAGGGATTTTAAGTAAAATTCCTATTAGAATGCCTGACACAGAGCAGACATTCAAAGAATGGCAGCTATCCTTTATCTTTCCCTACCACCAGCTCCTATTAGAAATGATAGAGCCCTTGCACATAAATGCAACCAAGAATCCTATATAATAAAGAGGGAATATGCAAATTGACCATCACTCCGGTCAATTCGCACCCACAGCTGAGGCTAAGTTCCCATAACGAGCCTCAAGGAGCAATCAGCAGGGATCTGAGGCTGCACGTCCACCCACCTCCTGCATGGGGCTTGACAGGGGACCTCAGGTCCTGCCTTCCACCCGCAAGGCTTGACAGGAGACCTCAGGCTGCTCCCCCTGCCCTGGCACCAGGCCAGAGGAACTCAGGCTGCACCCTCTTCCCTGGTGCCAGGCCGGGGGACCTCAGGCCGTGCCCCCCACCCAGAGGGACTTGACGGGGGCCCTCAAGTTGTGCCCTCTGCCCTGGTGCTGGGCCAGGGGACCTCAGGCCATGCCCCCCACCCCAGCATCAGGCCAGGGGACCTCAGGCTGTGCCCCCTGTCCCGGCGCCAGGCTGGGGGATCACAGGCCACTCCCTCTGCCCAGCAGGGCTTGATGGGGGACCTCAGGCTGTGCTCCCCTGCCCTGGCACCCAGAGGACCTAAGGCTGCACCCCCAAACCTGGCAGGGCTTGACAGGGTGGGACCAGCTGGGTCTGGATCTAGCCCAATGAAAGGGGACCATCCAGGTTTGGGTCTCAAGCGATTTTGAGGTGCACGTGGGTGGTTGAAGACTTGACTCTGGGTTCCATGGTGCACCCCAAACTCTGACAGGAGGAAGATTTTCATATATGTTTTACTAATTTTCTTTAATCTCTGACACTTCTATTATAGAGAAAGGGCAAATAGCAATATTAAAATATTTCCTCTAATTAATCCCCTTTTAATGTGCACCAATTTCGTGCACTGGGCCACTAGTATTTTCATAATTATCACTCCCTTTGGAAGATAAAAATGACATGCAGCAATACCTGGAAGTTAAATCACTGGTAAAGCAGATATTGGAAAGCACAACTTATTCCTTTTTTTCCTTGTTTATAAAAGACAATGCCTACTCCACTTCCTACAGGCCAGCTTATGAAGTAAACACAATGGTAAAGGTACTTGGAAAATTCCTACTTTATGAACAAAATACACCAGTATGGGAAACAGCACTTGCTAAGACTCATTTATCACTCTGAGAACACCAAGAACAATATCCTCAACACCTGCCAACTAAAAAATGATTTGACTTATTAACCCAGACCCTTCCTGAGAACCCAATCCTGGAAAATGTACCATTTGAAAACAGCTGATTTTTAGCAAAACTATAATTGCTCTTTACTAGAGACTGAAATCATTTTCATAGTATAAAGTAAAATCTGGATATTATCAAAGAATGCTGAGATGGTGTGAGATGAAGGATACTGTCAATTTAACAAATGGATTGAAATGACAAAAATGGTTGCAATATAATTTTTGTCCTTAAAGACAGGATTTCTGGCTTTATACAGCCACTCATACCGACTAGCTAAAAACAAGATTCACAGTATTTAGCCTCCAACCTCCCATCAAAGCTTGTTTTCCCATATTCAACATATATACATACATACCTTCATCTAAATAGGAATCCACCAGACTTCCTCCTAGCTTCTTGATGACATGAATTGCCTCCAGATTACCAGAGCCTTTCAATCTGAGAACAGCTCCTACAGCTAACTTAGTAAAGTGATCTTTGTGATGAGTAAGAAGTTTTGAAGATAATGTTGTTCCTGCAATGTTCATTAAGTCTTGGCGAAATTTTTCTTCATCAGCACTACAAAACCACCAAACAAAAAAAATCATGGCTTTTCTCAAATGAAATGCTCAAGTTGCTTCTTCATTCTTAAATGCTTCTTCAGAGATATCAACCCTAATTTACTTTGCAAAATTTGTTCGGATACAAGTCTGTCAACTTCATCCCAGTCAGGGCTCATGTGATAAGAATTAAAGCACACCAATAAGCAAGAAATGCAAATTAAAAAATTCTGTTTTCCCCACTAAACTGGCAAACTACTAAAAAGGAAAACAGGAAAACACAGCACACAAAAAAGCATACCAAACGTTGTCAAGAACATGGAAAAAAAGGCACTGTTATACAGGTAATGGAGGTATAAATCAATTTTTTTCTGGACAATTACTTGTAATGCCAATTAAAACATGCACATTTGCCTGGCTGATGTTGCTCAATAGTTGAGCACTGACCTATGAACCAGGTCACGGTTCAACTCCTGCTCAGGACACATGCCCTGGTTTTGGGCTCAATCCCCAGTAGGGAGTGTGAAGGAGGCAGTCAATCGATGATTCTCTCTCATCAGTTTCTATCTCTCTCCCTCTCCCTCTCTCTCTGAAGTTAATAAAAACATATTAAAAGAAAAAAAACACACATTATCTTTGAATCTAGCAATACTTCTTGAAATATTTTCTTGGTAACAACTTTGTCAACAACATAGAAGTTAACACTGCACGGGTCAATCAATAACCTCTTAAACTGCTAATGGGGAAATATCCTGGATGGCTATTTGGCAGTGTCCATTCAGATTTTTCCAATGCACACACCCAAGCAAACCTTGGTATCTACTCCTAAACTCCAACTATAGATAACTAAATTATACTGTAACGATATAATCAAATGCATACCTCGATTAAAAATGTTGAACAGATAACCACAAATCTGGTTGTTATGCAACTGTGTTAAAGAGGCTAATACCCCTCTACACAATGCTATCATTTTACTTATGATTCGGCAAAAAATAAAAACCCAAACTTTAACTTTAGGGCTATCTCTGGAGGGTAAATATGGGGTTTGGGGCTGGGGCAGGATGAAGCAGCAGGATCATGTTTGTGTATGTCTTTCTTGTTCTCTAGACTTCAGGCATGAAGCACACTTTGGACAGAATGTCGACTGTTTAAAGCAGTAGTATTTTGGTATACCAACCCATGATCAACTGCAGAATTCAACAAAGCCTGTCTTGCTGCCTTTGTGGCTTCTCTCCAACCCGCAATGATGGTCTGAGGATGAATCTTTTTGGCAATTAAAGCTTCTGCTTCCTATTAATAAACAGTGGGAAATACTTGTCAATAGTAAAAATGTAGGATGTAAGGACTTATTTCTGACATTCAAAACCACAGAAGCAAAAAAACAATAAAATGACATTAAAGTTGCTCAGATAGTCTTACCCTTAGTAATTCTGCTGCTAAAACAGTAACAGAGGTAGTGCCATCACCAACTTCATCATCCTGAACCCGTGACATGTCTAGGAAAAAAAAAGTTATTAACTCACTTATATTTGATTCTGCCTTTTAAATTACCTCTCTGTAGCTCAGCTAATCCTCCAAAAATACCCACAATCCAAGTCTCACTTAACTAGGTCTCCTCACCTGGTAAATTCTTTGGAACTTTTCAGTCTGAAATGCAACACTTTTACTATCAATAATTACTGGCACTCCAGAAGCTTGTATTTTAATAATGACAATAATTAAAAAGTGGACAACAGTTCATTAAAAGTACTATTAATCAATATTGCCTATTTAAAATTTATTTCAAGCCCTGGCCAGGTAGCTCAGTTGGTTAGAGCATCATCGCTATACACCAAGGTTACAGGTTCAGTCCAGTCAGTGCACATACAAGAATCAACTAATGAATGCAACAGAAAGTGGAACAACGAATTGATGTTTATCTCTCTAAAACAAATAAAAGTTAAAAAAAATTGTTTCAAAATGTTAACAAATCAGAATCATCTTCAGACTCACCAACTAAAACTTTAGCTGCTGGATTATCAACACCAATGTTTTTTAGAATAGTTGCACCATCATTGGTCACCATAAGAGAGGCATCTCGTCCACTGCTTAAAAGAATTTTGTCCTAAAAGGAATATATTTGGCTCAAGTTAAAATCTAATTACATCTTGAACCCTACATGGGTCAATCAATACCCTCACATATTGCTAATGGGTAAATCTCATGGATAGCTATTTGGCAGTATCCATTCAAATTTTTTCAATGCACACACCCCACAAGCAAACCTTGGTCTCTACCCCTAAAAACACTAGAAGAACAAGGGAGAAAGGAACAAGGTTATTTCAGCACTGTAACAGCCAAAACAATGGAAACAAACTATCACACAATACAGTCATAAATGTAAACCATAAACGAATCAAGATGCTCAATACCATTTGACACTTAGAGGCAGAATTTTAACAAAATAAGCTGCAGAAAAACTACATATAAATAATATCTATGATAAAACAAAGTATTACCTTGTGAGTATAAGAAAACACACAATACATAAAATACACATATATTTACATAAATGAACAAAAATACTGGGAAGATTTACATCCTAGTGGTAACAGTGGTAACGGGTTGGGGGTAGGAACGAATGGGACTTCAGCCATATGAGTACCGTTTGGATTTTTAGTAAGAAGAATATATCCATGTTTTACCTGTATAATTAAGAGTTAAATTTGAAAGATTAAAAAGCATTAAAAATGTTATTTACTATGTATGTTTCCACTAAGGGCTCTAAAACAATATCAAAACACAAAAATTCCCCATTTTTCTCACCATGCCTTTGGGTCCCAAGGTGCTCTTTACCAAGTCTCCAATAGCAATGGCACCAATAAAGGAAGACTGGAATAAAGATCAAAGAGATTGTAAAAACCAATTCTAGTCTTAAAATTGTAAAAGTACTACTGTATTTTTAAACAAATGAGGAAAACAAGGTTTACCAGACGAGCTGTCTCTGCTCTCTCTTCATCAGCGCCAGCCTTGAAGATGTTGACAGGTGCAAGAGAAAGGGACGCCTAAAAAGAAAAATCAACAATCAGTTTGAATACCAATATTCTTTTGAAATCTTTTTAATTTCGTTTTTTATATTTCAACTAGTGGCCCAGGGCATGAATTCGTACATTAAAAGGAAATTAGAATATTTTAATATTGCTATTCACCCTTTCTCTATAATAGAAGTCAACCAAATTCACGATCAACACTGACAGATATAAACACGCATGTAATTGGCACCAGCGAGCTTTGTATGTATCATGCATGCGCGAGTCAAATTAGCCTTTTATAGATAAAGAACAAACTTGCTTAATTAGACCTGCTTTCTGATTTAGCTAAACTTTTTCCAGCCCAGTGAAGCACCTCAACTTCTCTTTCAGGTAATTGTCAGCATCACAGCAGTAAATACCAACACGAAGCCGATTATTACTGTAGATCACACAGGGGGAACAAAGGGTGAAATGTTTAACTGCAGCAGTGTTTGTCTATATTCTGTGCAGTGAGAAAACCTGAAGTCATTTTCAAGGTTCACCATTTCTTACTTTGCAATCCGGTCAAGTTTCTAAGCTTTCTAAATCTCCATCTTCCAGCTAATGAGAAGAAAGTAGGATTCCACCAAGTCCCCTATCTACCTACTCCAGGACTTCGGCGAGGATCAAGTGAGATGAGGCACAGGAAAAGGCTTCACAGACATTTGGTTACCGTGTAAAGGTTTCCACCTGGGCTGAAGAAACTGCAAGGCTAGTCGCTAGGGGGAGGAAGCAGGGGGTTGCTATGTGACGTCATTGCCGGGAGGGACACTTAGCCCATCAGCCTTTTCTATAGAGTTGACAGTCAGTATTACTTTACATTAGTTTCAAGTGTCCAGCATAGTGGGTAGACGTTTATATAATTTAGAAAGTGATCCCTGGGTTATGTCTAGTACCCACCCGAAAGCCAATATTCGTTAATACATATACTTATAGGCCTTCCATTAGACTTACAAGTAGGTAGACTAGAAAAAATTACAGGATTGTACTTTTTCCAACAAGTTCTCCATCCTCCAGGCAGTCATTTATTAAACGGGGAGGCGGGAGGGACCTCTAAAAGCTGCATAAGGAAGGCGACCTTTTATTTTGGATACGCAACTGCTCCAGCAATAAAAATTACACACTTTAGGAGACTGTCAAGAACAGCAAGACTAAAGGTGATTTTAACCTAAGAATGAAACAGGCAGGGTTGTAGGCCGCTAACGGACGGAGCGCCAGGCGAGGGACCGCTCCCTCCCCGCGGCGCCGGCTCCGCCCGAGGAAGGCGGGGCCCGCCTCGCGATCGGGCGCTAGAAATTTCTCCGCGGGCGGTGCGCCCCTGGCCTCGGAGTTCCGCGGCTGTGGAGGGGCTGTGTCAGTGCAGGCCACTGGCCAGGAGGCCTAAACCCGCCCCGGCCGCTGGCCCCCACGGAGGGCTTCACGGGCGGAAGGGGCGCAGGCCACACGCCACAGCCCGCACCATGTGCGGCGGTTCCGGGGCACAGAAACAGGGAGCCGACGGCGCTGGAAGGACAAGAGAGGCAGTGGGGCAGCAGGGCACGGCGGGGAATGGTAGGGCAGGCCAGTGTGGCCAGGCTCACCATGGTTCCGAAGAGGTGGCCACTCACGTTGCTCCCTCACAACTCGCGGCCGGGATCCGAGGGGGAGAGAAACCGGATGTGACGCCACACGCTCTGCCGCAGGGGGCGGAGCCTCTAACGGCGGGCCGTTCCGGCTGCGCGCGGGGAGCTAAACCTGCTCTTCACACTGGAGGGCGGGGCCCGGGCTCCGCCCCGCCCCCTGAGGCCCCAGGACTCGCGAGGAGGAAGGGGCGTGCCTGACTCGCGGGGGGCGGGGCGGATTGGGAGTAGAAGCGCCTAGAAGCCGAGGAGGCAGAAGCTGTGCTCCAGCGTTTGCCACAGGAACGGGGCTCCTGCTGGCAAGTTTTTCTTAAACTTAATCTTTAAAAATTTGACTTAAAAGTACCACGTATACATATGAAAGTGTTATATACTAATAATGAACAACCTAATTCACCAACCTCACTAACTCTCCCGAGACCACCACCCTCAACTTTGTCAACTTTGGGGGGGGAGGGGTCCTTACCATCAGGTACCTAAATAAGAGTGTGGCTATTTTAATTTTAATATTATTTACTATTAGGGAGGAAGACTTACGTTCCTTTATTAAATTTAAAAACGCCGTTTTTAATTGGGCGTTGACTGTCCAGGACAAGGCTTTCTGAACTCGGGCTGAGACCTTTAGCTTTGCGCTGCTGGCTCAAGCAGGAGGTTTTGCATTTCACTCGTCCGTCCCCGCCTGCCCGCTTACTAGAGATGACTGACATATACCCGCAATGTCTTGGTAGAAATCAAGATCAATCCCAAACATTTCAGTTTTATCAAAAAGTCTCTACTTCCTCTAAATTGGCCCTTAAAAAAATTCGTTTTCTATCTACTGATACCCTTTTCTCCCTTTGGTTAACTAAACAATAAGCAAGCTCTTGGATTTTTGGCAGTTATCATCAACAGACATTTTTCATTTTTTTAAATATATTTTATTGATTTTTTTATAGAGAGGAAGGGAGAGGGATAGAGAGTCAGAAATATCAATGAGAGAGAAACTGGTCAGCTGCCTCCTGCACACCCCCTACTGAGGATGTGCCCGCAACCAAGGTACATGCCCTTGACCGGAATCGAACCTGGGACCCCTCAGTCCGCAGGCCAACGCTCTATCCACTGAGCCAAGCCGGTTAGGGCCATTTTCCATTTTTAATTGATTCTTCCCAGTTAGTTTACAACATGGATTGACAAACTATGGGGAGCCAAATCCCTCCTGCCTACCACCTGTTTTTTTGTGTGTGAGAAGAGTAAAGGATGATTTTTACATTTTTAAATGGTTGAAAAAAGGTTGAGTCTTTCATGATACGTTAAAATTATATGAAGCATATTTTGGTGTCCATACTTGATTGGAACACAAGTGTACTTTCATTTTTTTATATTGTGCAATGCAATGGTTATTCAGTGGCAGAGCTGAGTAATTGTGACTGACTATATAACCCATAAAGATTATTTATGGCCTTATGCTTTATAGAAAAAGTTTGCTGACCCTGGTTTACACTTATTCCCAAGGCCTAGCATAAAAAGGGGTGTTCAAACTGAATATCAACTTGTTCCACTTATTTATACATTTATTGGTTGATTCTTGGATGTGCCCTGACCAGCATCAAACCCAAAATCTTGGTGTATCTGGACGACACTCATTACTAGCATAGGACCTAGTTCATGCTCATTCATTACATAAAAGCATGTGAATAGCTATTGTCTTCTAAGGAACTCAAAGAAAAAATACACAAATAATTCAAAGTTCTTAACTTCTGAGAACAAGTACCTACATTTCCCAAGATTTGGTTTCTGCCACATCTTTACCAATTATGTGTTCCACTAGGGGCCCAGTGCACAAAAATTTGTGCACTTGGGAGGTCCCTCAGCCTGGCCTGTGCCCTTTTGCAGTCTAGGACCCCTCGGGGGATGTCCACCTGCTGGCGTGCCTGGCCAGCCTGGGTGAGGGGCTGATGGCTGTTTGCAGGCTGGCCAAGCCCCCCAGTGTGGACCCTCACCCCATTGGGGTGTGGCCAGCCTGGGTGCAGGGCTGAGGGCCATTTTCAGGCTGCCCACAGTCCCTTCAGGGTTCAAGTCAATACTGGGGTGCCTGGGCAGCCTGGGTGCAGGGTTAAGGGCCATTTTCAGGCTTTCAGGCTGCCCACAGCTCCCAATGATGCAACATCCCAGTGAGGCTGACTGGAAGCAGGTTTCTGGGGTTTATTTATCTTCTATAATTGATACACTGTTGCTTTAAGCCAAGGCCTAGGCAAGTAACCAAAGCCCCCTGTTGGCTTCAGCTCCATGGCTTCTATAATTGAAAGAATGTTGCCTTAGTAGAGGCCCAGCCAGCCTAGGCAGGCAGTTTCCTCCATCACTGGTGCAACGGAAGCCTCCTGTTTGGTTCAGCTCTGTGGCTTCTATAATTGCAACTATGTTGCCATGAGCAGAGAGAGGCCCAGCCGGCCTAGGCAGACAGTTTACTCCTGGTGCAACGGAAGCCTCTGTTTACTCTAGCTCTGTGACTGCCGGCCTCCATCTTGGCTGGGTTAATTTGCATACAGCCCCTCTGATTGGCTGTTGGGTGTGGCTTAGGCGACCCGTAGAAACAGTCAGTTACAATATTACTCTTTTATTAGATTAGATGTTGTCTGGCTAATAGTAAGCACCCAATTGTGTGTGACTTATCTTCCCCCATCATTGTTTAAATAATTTCCATCTGGAGTGTATCCAAACAGGCTCTGCAGTGTCACACTGTGACTAAAAACAGGTTTGGAGACCCAGAGCTGAGAACTACTGGTATGAATGACCACACAGTTTAAAACTGTTAAGTCCATTAAATACTTACAATTTCATTTCACTTTGATGAAACATAAACCTTAACCCATTATATGTTCACTTTGAAATGGAGGCCATGATATGAGACAAAGAAATAAAACTTCTTATCATAGTTTCAAGAAATGTGTGAAAAATACAGTAAAACTAAACGTAGGTATCCAAGCTTTTATTAGGGCTTTATTGCAATCTACTTTCATCAATAAGAGGAAAGTAACCATAAGAACTCCAACCAGACTTCATTTAACAAAGCAGTTTTTCATGAATGCTTAAGGTCAGTGTATAGTCAGCTCAGCTTCCAGTATCAACTTGAGTAACTCATCATGGAAATTTAGGCCAGAATGACAACAGTAAACCATCACAAGGATCCTAAATCCTCTAAGATTAAACTATATTTTACATATAATTTTGGGGCAGTATACTAATACTCTATAGTAAGTAAAGATTTAAAAAAAGATTTTAAAAATGGGTTGCTTAGCCCTTGTTGAACTAAATTCAATTATTAGTATATTCTTTAAGTACTGCAGTTACTAAAGGTTTGATTGTACTTCAAGAACTCTGACTTTTCCAAAGATTAAAAAATTAGTTCTTATTTGTTATGACAAAAATTAAGCACATTCACACTTGTCCTTAAAAGTATGTTTACATCATACAAGATAACTTCTCACGCCTGAAGACAGGTTCATTTGGCAAAAACGAGAGGGTAATTCTCCCATCTCCACATCCTCCAAAAAGCCACACTTGGCCTCAGTGTAAAAGTTATATTTTATTGCCATGCTACAAAATGTATGAAGTTGGCACTGATAGGGAGAAACAGAGAACAAAGGGTGGGGAGGGAGAGCAAAAGACGTTGTTACATATACAACAAGGTTTTAATCAACAGTGGTAAATTTTGCCAATATTAAAAATGCAAACCAAATTTAAAATGCTGTTATGAAACAGCATTAAAATACAATTTATGCATAGTACAGTATCACTTATGTCTTTTATTAGAGAAATGTGGAATGTTTATAGAAGAAATTAACCATAGGGGGTAAAATTCATATTCATATACAATTTGGCAATGGTAGGCCCACTGTTAGACAATTTTATATAAAAGAAAAAATTAAAAATCTAATAAGCTACCTTTATACAAAGTTGCTATATTTATGCCTTTATGTAGGAAAAAAACATTTATAATGCAAATTAGGACATACAATAATCTTACAATATTATACAATGTAATGAAAATAAAAACATAACACAAAATTTGTCCTTTATAAAATATATTTTGCATTTACTAATGCAAATGTGGCACACCGGTGACTACTGTACTATTAATACCAGTCCATCATAGAATTGCAATCATAATGATGCTACAAAAGAATTGTGTTATACCCCCAAAAACTGAGAAAGTAGAAATGGGGAATAGGGATATAAAGAACAGGAAAAACAGATATGGTGCTGGTTTGGGCAGAGTATATTATGGTACGTCATAAAATAGTTGTTCATTTTTCAAGCCAAAAACATTTTGTATACATTCTGGAATTTCGTACCAATGCCTTTATTCAAATTTGGCAAACATCAGGGAAAAGGAAATTAGTACCATATACCTCACATATCAGAAATATGAATGAGATGCCAATACATCAGTTACTTCTGAATGTTGTCTCTGATGGTATGTCTATTTCAAGGATAAATATATGTATATGTATACATATACATATATATTTACACATACATACTACACATTGCACAAAATACTCAGGCATTAGGGGTTAGGAACAGCACAGGGGAAAGTGGGAAATACTTTTTAGCTTGTTAAAACTTTTACCTTGAGGCAAAAATATGGTGGCACATTATTGAGAAATTATGAAAACATAAGGCCCCTGTCCCATTTTTAATAGAACATTATTGAGGTACATTTTTATATATTGTGCCACAGATTTCTTTGGGGGCGGGGGTGATAAACACTAGCTTGACTTATAACATTGAACTGTGGGGTTAACTTTAATAACTATAAAAACAAAGATTGCTTGGCAAATTTTCTTAAGTCCCAAATGTGACCTATTCTGGATATACTGGGAAGTGAAAAGTTTTTTGCTGAATCTTCTAGAGTAAAGTGCATATCTCATCACTCCACAGCAGCAGTAAATAAAAGGAACTATTTGCCAATCTTCCTGTAGGGAGAGAAGGCACCATAATTTCATTTTTAAAGAAAGATGAAACTGGGAAGTAAAACACACTAAGAAAAAACACAGTCAGTATCCATATCTGTTTCCAACCCTGGTCTGGAATGAAAACTGTTATGATCTATAATGATAAAAGAGGATTCTATTTAGGAAAATATATGAATAACGATTATATTTCCAAACTGAAAAGTAGGATCACATAGTCTAGCAACAGAACAGTATATCTAAAATTAGGTCTGTCTCAGAAAATCTGAAACATATGGCCACAATTATATCCCAATAAAATGTCTCATTTTAAAATGCACCTAGTAATAGGTACCTTCTTCCAGGATAGAGCTTAATGCCCATTACTAGACTACTGCAAAGGACAAGGAGTGTTCTACATTACTTTTTATTAAATGGGAACACAGGTGACTTCCAGAGGCATCTAGAAATTAACACCAGTTGTATGTGCACATCTTCCTAATACTCATAGTACCTAAAATCAAATTCTTAGCAGACAAATTGGTCCCATTTTCATTTTTAAAGCACACAGTATTTAAAGCATAAACTGCAATGATTACATTGGAGTGACCTAAAAAATATAAAAAGTACTTAGAATTTGGAAGGAAAAATGAAAAGGATGAGAAAAAGAAAATAAAGTATCCAACCTCCAAAATGAATAAATAGGTCAGCCCTTCCATTTGGAGGTTAATGTTCTGTCTCGACTGCTTATTTCGGAGAAAACCATGTGTACTAATTCCATCACAATTCTTATTCCGCATTGCAAAAATCACATAAATTTGGCACGATTAGCAAACTACTCAGAAGAAAACATAAATGCAACAATATATTAAAAATGGAAACTGCACACCTATACCACTGCTCTCTGTTTAGAGAGCAGTGAACACTTTAGTAAGCACCAAGTTCACAGAAAAAAAGAAAAGAGATTCTGCTATGCACATAAACCAATGGCACTGAAAATAAGAGACACCTTTAATAATTTATTTTCTTTATAATGGTCCCATTCTAATAATTTTCCTAATCCATTCACTGTCCTATAATTGGGTTTTTTTATTGAGCAGGTTGGATGCTATATGACTGAAACTTTTTCATGCTAACTTAACTTTAGTTACATCTGGTAGATACAGATCATAATCTCAAACTTCCTCATATTAGAGAAAATGGTAAAATATTTTGCAAGGTTACCTAACCTTCTTTTCACTCTACCTTCTCTTGTCTTCTCTAGTGTTTGGGAAACTGGAACACTCTTGATATCCAAGAGTTGACATATGACCTCTCATCAGTTTATATAAGCTTCAATTCATTTTCAATCCTAAATTATGATAATCTCATTGCTACACGACTTCCACTGTACTTGCTATGCTGGCAATAACCTTAACATTCCACTGAAATCAGGGATAATCAAAGATCCAGCTCGGAGTGAAAGGACAGCAGGGCTGAGGAGCACTGCAGTGGGCAAAGTATAACTGCAGCCGTGTGACTTGAGGGAATCGCTGCTAAAGTGCTGGGGAGAGTGCCCAAGAGAAAACAGTACCTTCCGGGAACTTTGCATGTTAAAAGTAACTTCCTTGTTTTTTCTCAACTGCTAACGAGATCACCTATGGACACAAGTAAAATTTAAAACTGAGAGAATGTTTTTATCAACAACTTGAAAAGTAAACAGCATATAAATAAATACTGGACTAGGACAACCCTGTTATAGAAATAACAGTAAGTTCTAAATGAACCTTCAAAACCACAATTTGACAAAAATGCAAACTAAACAACAATAAACACACAATCCAATTTAAAAACTATATACAAACTCTAACATTTTAAATTGAAAAAGACATTAAGCAACAAAATACAACATCCCAAACACCAAAGGAGAAAAACTGAAGGTAAGTGGCAACTTTATGGCACAAATGCCTCCAGAACAATGTTATTGTTAATAATCCATAGGAGAGACACTTTCAAAAGATTACGGTTCAGATTTTCAAATGCTTTTGGATGAAGTGACCTGAGACTGATTCTTGAGCCTACTGTAATTCTGATTAAGATACCTGGGCATGCCCTTCCAATGACATCATGAGATGAATAAACAGAAAGCATTGTCTCCTTTCCTTGTCTTTCAATACACCAACAGCAAACCATATTCACGGACACGGGACTCTTTCTAATAAGATGAAGGCAAAGGAGCTGACTGGTATATAAGGAGTGTGGTACTTCTATTTCTTTTACATAGGGTTTGGCTCAAGTCAAAAAGCCTACCATTAACGAAATAAAGGATTCTTCATGTTACATGCTGAACACCACATACCATGAACAGTGAATCTACAAATATTACTTTCAAAGCCTAGAGTTATCTGTTAGCAATGCACATTATCAAGAGGCTTTATAAAATGTTTGAAATGCCTACCATGACTTAGGCATGAATGATATGCATAAGTCCAGAATATTGATAAAAATCAACCAGCATGTCACTCACTTCAACTCTCATTTTAAATAGGCACTGTGAAAATGGGAGTGTTGCTGTACAGTAATGAGTAGTATATAATGACATTAGTGTTCTCTAATGAGTACCTGCTCTACAATAATTCCCTTTAGTTAAAGAAGCACATGAAATATTTAAAAAAATTTATCAGTCTATAAAAGGAGTTAGTGTTTAGAAATGAAAATGAAGTACTTGCATCTTCATTTTTTTTAAGTTCACAAAGGTGCAAACAATGTAATGCTTTCCAGGCTCACATAGGCAAATCAGTACTATTATGTCTAGTTTTCCTAGATGTACCATCATCTCGTGGTAGTGCTTTCTGCAAATTTGACATAGCAGCAGTTTTCTCAATGTCTATCACAGCATACAGCTCTGTGCGCCTGGTAGGGGTCTGTGGAAGAGGAGTTGTAGGCGTTTTTGGAGTCTGAGGGTTGTCGGAGTCACTGCCACCTTCCAAGTCAACCTGTATATAATTGAGCTGCCTGTGTTCTAAACTTGGGCGTCTGATATCAAAGTTAAAGACCGTCGGTATACAATCCCGACGCCTTGAATATTCTATTTTGTGAGCACTTGCTGGCACTGTTACATTCTCTGTATTTACATAGTTATGCATTGGATCTAGATTATTATGGTAGCCATTTAGAGATGGGGTCTTTGGTCCTAAATTGTCATCTTCATCCCTACTTAGTTTGCGGGCTTCCCAAACAGGAGGCAAAGATGGTAAATTTTCATAGTTTAATAATGCAGTTCTTCTCTGAGCTGAGTTGTTGATGTTTTGGGTATCTGAGGTACTGGTGGATGTCAGACGACCTCTCCGGACCCCTGAGGCACTAGGGATAGATAACCCATTTATATTTTCATATACTAGCTTGTTAACAGAGGGTGCATCTCTTCGTTCATCACTGTCATATCCAGTGTCCCATTCTGTGTTGTTTGCACCACTTCCGCTGACTTGATCTCTTCCAATTTTCTCCAGTTTCTCTTTTTCCATTAATTGCTTTTGAACAGGAGTTGGTCCTAAGACAAATCTAACTACTTCAGGTTCAAGAAGAATCTGAGGATCCCTGTCCTCAATACTACTTGATTCTTCTTTTGGAGTGTTGCTTTCAGCATTAGAAATCCTCGCCTCCAACGGGACATGCACAGCTGCGCAATTTTTCCGCTCTTCTTGCACACCTGTAGTATTGACATAGGTATGTACCTAAAATAAGAAAGTGAATCAGTAACTTGCTTAAAACAATAGAAATACCCAGCTGGGTGTGGCTCAGTGGTTGAGCATCCACTTATGAAGGAGGAGGTCACGGTTGATTCCCAGTCAGGGCACATGCCTGGGTTGCAGGATGGATCCCCAATAGAGGGGATTCAGGGGGCAGTCTCTCTCATCACTGATGTTTCTGTCTCTCTCTCTCTCTCTCTCCTCTGAAATCAATAAAAATATATTTTTAAAATGTCTGATCTTATCAGTTAATTTTATTAACTTTCTGTCTAAAAAATACTTTTGCTTTGAAGCTTTTGCACCTGTTTTTTACAAATAAAAGGAGTGTACAAATGTACTTTCCTAATTTGATAAAATAGTAACTACTCTAACACGAAACATTATATTTGATAGTGAAACATTAAAAAAAGCATTCTATAAAAAAATCAGGAACAAATAGGGATTAGCATTTTGATGGTGTCTAGAAGTTTTCATGATTCATAAATAACTATTAAAAAGGAAAGACAGGACTAGCCAGTATATCTCAGTGGTTGAGCATCAACCTATGAACACCAGGAGATACGATTCAATTCCTGGTTAGGGGACATGCTCGGGTTGCGGACCTGAACCCCAATGGGGTTTTGCAGGAGGCAGCCCATCAAAGATTCTCTTTCATCATTGATGTTTCTCTCTCCTGTAAGGAGTTGCTGTAGGGTTAAGCCTCCAACTAGTCTGTTGGCAAAGCCATAAACAATCCCAGTTTA
This sequence comes from Murina feae, assembly GCA_004026665.1. NCBI lineage: Eukaryota > Metazoa > Chordata > Mammalia > Chiroptera > Vespertilionidae > Murina > Murina feae. The sequence goes on along the minus strand of PVJC01005105.1, from coordinate 7,912 downwards.
GAGGGCACAGCCCTCTTAGCATAATTAGGCTTGACCTTATGACCCTCCCTAGATCTTATCTGGGTAGCTAATGGGCTAAGGGAGATGCAGCAAGTGCTGCCAAAACAAGTGAAACTCACAGGAACATTGTAACTATGGTGACCACTACCTTGTTTACATCTGGCTGTAACATAAAGGCTCAGCTTGCTGTCTGGATCTCTCTCTGTGGCCTCAGCCAGGCACAGGAGATCTACCTAGACCCAGCTTATTTTATCTGTCTTTTCTACATCATTTGCCGCACCCCCTGCCCCTCGGGCTCACTGAACCGTTGGCTGAGCTGGCACACCACACTCTCCCTCTCCCTTTCTCTCTGAAATAAAATATTTCTTTAAAAAAGAAAAAAAAATTATCATTATTTACAAATGATTTGACTATATAAAGAAATAAAACCTACTAGATTTAAGACTTCTGTAAAATGCATGGACATAAAATAAATACTATCTACTAAGAAATAATCACTAAAATGATAATTAAAAGCTCAATGGTATTTGTGGAGACAATATAAAAAACATTTAGTAGCCTATGCATAAAATTTGAAAACCTCAAATATAAAATGCAAAATTGAGAGAAATGTAATTATAGTAAATAATGTAAGAACTCATGTACTATGTAAAGAACACAAAGAAATGAATTTTAAAACAAAAATTTCTTAATGATAAATGACAATGTGATTTATAAAAGATAAGTATATAACAAATTAATACATAGTGTTTAACCAGATACTTCATTCCTCAAATGAAAAACAGAATAATCAGGAATATTATATAGCTCTATAAAAACATCGACAACAAAATCTACCTTTCTGCTAGTAATCCACTAACTATAAAAGCTGTAATATAAACAGCAGCATAAATTCTGAATTTACTGAAGGTTATAATGGGAACTGTTATGCCTGTCTTTATGGATGCACCTCTCCTGTGAACTCACAAACTATTCTAATGCTAAGTTTCCCTCAACACCTGAACATATTTCAGCATATGTCAACAAATATGATATTTCCTCTGATGCTTCACTATAAAAATCATATACAAACAATGAAAGCTAAATTCAAACTGACTAAAATCTTCAACTCCACACAAGCCATTACCTGTTAGACAGTAGCACGTGCTTACCTGTTCCTCAGCCACAAGCAAAGGATGTGTGGATTCTTCTCCCACTGAAGGCAAGCGAGCACTTCCCACAGAAGGGTGCCTGCTTGAAGGGTGGGAAGAAGCATCTCCAAATGAAGGATATCGGGGGTATCCATTAGGTAAATTCTGAGCAGCAAACCCTGGAGCTGAGTTTTTATTTGTTGGTTTAAGAAGAAAAGCAGGATACAGAGGCAGGGGAAAGAAAATAAAAATGAATGAGAATCCAATCTACTCTGACAGGTTTAAGGAAGGTGTTTCTGGCAAGATATAGCAGAAACCAGACTTATCATTTAGATACTGATAAGTATCCTATCCTATCTAATAAAAAAGGAATATGCTAGTTGACCCTCACGCTGTCACAAAGATGGTGGTGCCCACAGCCAATAAGGAGGGAAGATGCTAATTGACTGCCACACCCTCAAAGATGGAGATGCCACAGCCACAAGATGGTGGCACCCATTCCCCTCAGCCCTGCTGGGGTGGCAGCCATGCTGCCTCCAGAGTCCCCCAGTCCTCTCAGCCCCCCAGCCACCCAGGGCCAGCCCAAGTCACAGGCAAGCCTCAGATGGCGGCTACCCAGCTGCCCAGGCTGCCTGAGGCTCAGGTAACTAGGGCCGGCCATGGCTTGCACTGCCAGCAGTGGCAGCAGCAGAGGTGTGATGAGGTGTCCCCTTCCCCTGATCGTCAGGTTGACTCCTGCCCCGAGGGCTCCCAGAGTGTGGGAGGGGGCAGGCTGGGCTGAGAGACCCCCCTTCCAGTGCATGAATTTTCATGCACTGGGCCTCTAGTATAACTAATAAAAAGGAAGAGAGGCCTAGCTGGTGTTGCTCAGTGTTTGAGCATCAACCTCCATGTCAACATTCCATTCACATTTTAGATACTATGGAATAGTTCATGGTATTATATTTAAAATATTAAATACATTTATAATTATAGCTAATAGCTTTTTAAAACTGACAACCATTACTCTTACATTTCTAACATTTTATAGATTAAGTATCCACAGTCTATAGTTTATAAATGACTGTTAATCAAAATGCAAGAAGGAAAATGGATACTTACTTGTAGGTGTTCGAGGTGTTCTGGGGACTTCCAATTCTGTCTGATGATTACTCCTTTCAACAACTGGCTCTTCCACCACATTTATACTGTTATTTTGCATTATCTCTTGTAACATGTTAAATAATTCTTCTGCACGGGCACACTTAAAGGCAAAGATTCCTACAAATACAAGCCAGAAGGGAACAATGGTTACCACATCTTTTAAAAAGATACAGGAGCACCTGTCAAAGAATAAAATTGTAAAATAAGCATTCTGTGTACCAATAGCAAGAAAGGCCATTTAAATAAATGATAAATTATTGAAATTCCCTGTTTCAAAACATAAACCCAAAAGCAAGTTCACAGAAAAATTTTCATTTGTCTAAGAGAGATGGCCCAAATAAGGCAGATAAAAATAAGATTTGCACACTTGCTTCAGTTTGCTTTTTAACAGCAGGGGGAGCCCAACTCACCATTACCAAAGTGATCCTTCACCATTTGACAGGCCCTGGCTCTGTTACCTACCATGTTTAATCATTGTAATAGTTATGAAAGGCAAGGATTATCTATCATTCATTTCTAACAGAGAAAAATTAGAGGTAACTTGTCCACAGCATTTCAAATTGTAGGTAGTAAAATAATCAAACTTGCACTGTTGGACTCCAAAATTTAGTTTCTTTCCCCAGCAAGTTATAACAGCAAAAACATATAACCCTATTTACTGGGCTGGGACTAATCATTTACAGAAAATCTTAAAGCTAATATGAGTCAAAATTCTGGACACAGAATATGCTTACTAAATGCTTGCTAAATGACTAGTTTACTATATCTCTTCTTAATGAGGCACTTATTTAGGTAATTTTTTTCTATCAGAAAATATTAAGCATGGTATATGGAATAACTGAAGGTTTGTAGAAAAAAGTTAAAGGCTCTACCTACCTTGTCCAGTTTGACACCGTCGACCACTTTCAAAAGAGAAGAGATTTGAATCATAGCCATAGCGTCGCAAGCAGAGGTAGTGCCATTTCACCGAGTCACGTTTGCGAGTGTATAAGATCAGTTCTGTCTCTGTAAGTTCCATTATGCCAGAACCTAACTCATTCCCATCATCATCGACATTAATGACCTAAAAGGAAAAGTTAATTAGTGCTAACTTAATGCTTTCACTTGACAGTCATACTCCTATTTCACTGATTTGTCAGGAAAATACACTGTTGCTGATTGGTTCAGTTACTTCGTTAGTTTATTTACCAACCAATGTGTGTGTAGGACTATGTAGCAGTATAATATCTGGTTCATATCCGCCAAGGAACTCACATTCCTACTGGGGAAATAAGTTCATGTTAAGGTAAGTCCTTGTACTACTGAGTTTCAGAAAATGGCCAGAGACTGTGAAGAACAGCTATTGCTTAGGGAGAATTTACTGCACCCCTGGAATAGACAGTATTGTACATGTATTTTTCCCACTTACTCTCATAACACTCCTAAAGTGCAGGTAATACTGTAAAAATCAAACAAAGACTTACTGACAATCCAAGATCACAAAGCTATAAAGCAATAGGGTTATGACCTACACTTAAGTTTGTACGATCCAGAGGCTATGATTTATAGCAGACTGAGGCCAAGACTACAATAGACACAAAATAGCTGTGGATGAGTAAGGAATGAAGCATGTAGCTTCTAGGTAACAGAAAACCACAGACATTTCAGAATGATGAAAGAGTAATTTGATGTCAACTGCAGGAAGGATCACGGTGGTGACTCAAGGTAGAGTCTAGTTAAGAAATTATCCAGGCATGAATCAATGACTGGAGGTGGCGACAGGACTAAAGAGGAACCTATAAAATGGTGTTTTAAAGAAAGCAGTATAAGAACTGTGTGGCTAACTGAATACAGAGGACCAAAGGGAAAGTATAAGATGATTTCACATTGTCAGTAAAAAATGTCGTCATTTGTTAAAATGAAAAAAGGCAGAGTGAACAAAAAGGGAAATACAGGATGTGGAGATAAAAGGGGAAAAGATACATTAAGTGAAATAAAAGAATATCCAAGTAGGCAAGGAGAGAGAGAATTCAAGCAGTTTTACTAACCTTAAACTTGTTCCGATGGTTATCTGGGACAGTGTCTTTATCTGGACAGCTACAACAGCTACCCATGGCTTCTTTCAGAAGACCATGTGAGCACTAAGTGAAAGATAATTAGAAAAAAATTATTAGGTATAGAATATAAAAATCATAAAATTAAAAACGGTTCTACAAATCATCGAACAAAAGCCCCGAATTATTTTGATGAGGAAAATTAAGCCCAAGAAAGTATATGGCTAGAGGTAGATTTCACACAACTAGCTGGTGATTTTGCTCACTGACAATGATAATAATTTTGTGAGGTAGATGTTGCTGAAATCTCAAATTTCCAGTTTAATTTGCAAAGGTCTGCCTATTTTTAAATTATCTTAAAAAGCAAACCATTTTAACGTCTCATATGTAGCACTATTTAAGTAAGTCACTCAAGGAATTAATCATTTATGGCTTACCAGGAATTTCATGTCCCTTTTGAATAAATTGACAAAGGATGCTAGACTTCTGACTTGGCTAGTATTTTTTATTACTTGTTGTAGTATCTTTATGTACTCCACCGAACTAGAGTTCATTGGTAAATCCAACACAAAACCAAATTTGGAATAGTTCACTAAGAAAGATAACTCAAAATTCAAGCAATAACCTAAAGAGAATACTGGCAAAACTGACAGAGTGTATCTATCTAAATTTTCTTTTCCACTGAAGGTTACAGATAAGAGGTTATAGGTGACATGAAGTGTTCAAGAACATTCCAAATGAACAAAGGAAAAATCCAAAATGTCGCCCTAACCGGTTTGGCTCAGTGAATAGAGCATCAGTCTCGGACTCAAGGGTCCCAGGTTCGATTCCAGTCAAGGGCATGTACCTTGGTTGTGGGCACATGCCCAGTGGGGAGTATGCAAGAGGCAGCTGATCAATGTTTCTCTCTCATTGATGTTTCTAACTCTCTATCCCTCCCCCTTCCTCTCTGTAAAAAATCAATTAAAAAAAAATTCAAAATGTCACTTACAAAGGAAAGAGAATGAATATGACAATATTTGAAAAAAGCAACAAGAAGCTACAAAACATTAAAAGCAAATTTGATGAAAACTTGCTTAAAATTCTTTAGTGGCTCTTCATGACATTCAGGGAAAAATTCAGAGCTTATCAATATGCTATGAGGTCGTTCCCAGCCTGGTCCCTGTCTACAGGTCTAGACTAAACTCTCCTCCTCTCTGCTTCAAGCCCTACCCAGGCATATTAAACAGCTTCCCCAGAGTATCTTATTCTCTCACACCCTTCCATGCTGCACCTCTTCTGCTTCTTTTCTTTCTCAAGATTCAACCCAGACTACTGTGTGTTCAGGAACTTTCTCTGATTCCACTCAACTGGGTGAATTATATTTCTTATGTAACCCCGTCCCCTCCAAAAGCACCCTGGGCTTCCCAGTATATCACAACATGTTTCATAGTATTTACTTAGTAGAAACTGTGGTAGATTGTCTGTTTACTTATCTACCTTCTTCCCTACATAAGGAACTCCTTTCCAGCAGCAATGAATCTTACTCATTTTTGCACCGCCCATGCCTAACACAACACCTAGCACACAGTAAGCGCTCTAAGTCTCTTGTAAACTGAATGAACTGTACTAAACAAAGGTAAAGAATGTCTGGCAGGCACAAATATTAGGAAGATGAAAAAGACCCAGCTGGTGTGGCTCAGTGGGTGAGTGTAAACCTATGAACCTTCCTCTCTGAAATAAATTAAAATATACCGTGTGTGTGTGTGTGTGTGTGTGTGTGTGTGTGTGTATGGAGAGAGAGAGAGAGAGAGAGAGAGAGAGAGAGAGAGAGAGAGAGAGAGCGAGAGCGAGAGCCCTAGCTGGTTTGGCTCAGTGGATAGAGCATTGGTCTATAGACTAAAGAGTCCCGGATTCAATTCCAGTCAAGGGCACATGCCTGAGTTGCAGGCTCGATACCTAGTAGGTAGCGTGCAAGAGGCAGCCAATTAATGATTCTCTCTCCCTCTCCCTTTCTCTCTCTCTAAAATCAAGAAAAAAAAATTTTTAAAGAGTAAGAAAATATGACACTTGAGTTACTATTGTTTTAAGATGACATCGATGTATGCAGGTTTGTAATCAGTAGGTCAGGAAAGGTTTTAAAATATAGGGGGGGGTTTTCCCTGGAGAGCAGGCTTTAGAGGTGATAGTGGCTGCCCTAAGCTACTATATCTCAACCACCTGCCCATATCAAAGCTAGAGGTTCCAGGGCAGAATTCTGCCATTCCTAGTTTCAGCTTGGAGGGAAGAGGAGTGTGGGGAGCAGGGGAGCACCCAAAGCAAGGGACACCTGGGTCCAGGTTTGGTCTCCTCCCCAACCCCCCAGGTTTTAGTTAACCAGCAGAGTGTCTGAACCTCCTGACAGTGGCTGTATTTCCAATCTGACAGTGTGTGCTTCTCCCACTTACAGATGCTTTCTAGTTTCTGGGACTCTAGATAGAAGGCTGGGCCTCAGTTTTGGCCTGGCTTCTCTAACAAGCAAGAAGGGGCAACGGGGACTTCTTCTCCCTCTCCAGAGCCTTCCCCTGACCACTCTTCTTCCTCCCAGGAGCCTTGCCTTTGCCTTTGCCTTGTCTCTCCTGAGCTCCAAGGGCCCTTCAAAGCCTCTGTAACTTGTCTCCTGAGCCTTCGCAGCCCAGCTGGCTCACTTCTACTACCCCTGTAACTTTCTAAATAAATTTTGTTATAATTTAAAGGGAAAAAAAGAAAAAGAAGGGGGCAAGGAGGATACACAGAGGACACCTTTATTTCTGGCTGGTTCTAGCAAGCTGTTTCATATCCCCTTTTGAAAACCTGGCAGGGAATGTCTCTTCTGTTTATGCCAGACATGTTACCACAACACATGTACTACGAATCCAGGTAAGTCCCCAGAGGCCCCAGAGTCATTACTGTCTGGTGACATTCTAGTAAGTAATCTGTTTGCCAAACACTTCACAAGTATAATCAGCACTCCGTGGGTTATAGCCCGACAGTGGAAGTATGAATATTAGGCCAAGATATACAACCTCGATAGATAGGGTTATGGTCTCTTTAGGTACTACATCTGGTCAAAGTTGGGAAACTATCTGTATGATTTCACAAACAGTATTTGATACAGGTAGGTGGTTGGGATATAAGCCAATTCTGAGGCCAATTCAAGGCTTTCTGGGAACTGTAGTTACCTTTGGTTAAGAACTATTCCAATTGGGCTTTCTGAGAACTGTAGTCTTCCAGACCTACACTTCCAAACCTAGTGAATTTTAGCTTTCCTGAGGACAAGAACCATTTCCCCAGACCAAAAATGCCCAAACATAGTGTGTGTGTGTGTGCCTATATGTATATATATATATATCTACTCTATAAAAGCGAAATATTAAAATTAGCCGTTTCTCCGAGACAGGGTAAGCCACGCCCACCAGCCAATCAGAGCGGCTGTATGCAAATTAGCCCAGCCAACATGGCGGCCGCCACTCATGGACCTGAGTAAACAGCCCTTTCCATTGCGGCAGGAACGAAAGTGAAGCTGAGCCCTTCAGCTCAGCTCCGATTAAACTGCCTCTAGCGAAACACAGCTTTTTGAAACATTGTAACAATCATAGAATCCTCCGG
>PVJC01005104.1:0-60549 GCA_004026665.1 Murina feae | reverse complement strand
CTAGGTGCGATATTTCTTCATATAGTCTTTAAAAAAAACACACAAACTGAGCTTTTTATCATAGACATTCTCCCATGCCACTAAAAACTTCCTCTAAGTATTTTTCATGGTGCTAGATCTTTCTCTTACAGCTGTGTATTATAGCTTGTTTAACCAGTTCCCTGTTTATTATTTGCATGTTATTTTATAATAAAACAAAACAGTTCTAGGAGGCCACCATTTTATTTCATATTTAAGTAAACCCATGCTAAGTATTTTTGGCTTTGCTATATCTATTGTGTTTTAAGGTAATTTATTTAGATAACAAATGCCACTAGTTATTTTATTTGTTCAACTCTCAAAAGTGAATCCATTTCCAAGTTCTGGGGCATTGGGGAGGCTTGGAAGCAGGACCTCACTGCCAGGGACCAGTAGCAACAGCAACATTCTATCAAGTACCTCACAATCCGACCAGATGTTTTTAGATCATGCATGTAGGACAGTGAGAAAGGCCACAGGGAAACTGGGTGAGAGAACTCTGAGCTGGGAGAACCGGACGCTTCCCACAAACAGCAGAGTCAGCAGTGGAAACTAGCTTCCTAGCACTTTTTTTGTTCCTGTTTTCATTCAAAAGTCAATGATGCTCTTTGTCAAGCATGATAAATAGCATTTTAAATATATTGAAATAAATGCATATGCTAAATAAACACAGTATGAACTAATCCTATGAACTTATACTAGACCTTAGCCCTGGGAGGTGGAAGAGAAAAGCATGGTAGGTTTCTGTACAATCTTAACCTTTACATCAGTGGCTCTGAATCTGCAACTGTCCCAAAGAAATGTTACCACAGCCACCTGGACAAAAAGTTGGGCCATCCGACCCTGAAAGACCAAACAGCACACAAAACCACAGGGCCACGGCCACTTACAGATCCAGGTTGAGAAAAGAAAGAAACACATGTCGCTTTCAACTCAAACACCCACAGAAGCATAAATTAAAGCAGAAATGATGCCATACCTACCTTTTCACATTTTGTCAGGCACCAGAGAAAATCTTCCAGATTGTCATTAAATTAACCAACTCAATGCAGACACTCAAATATAACCCTTCCCCCACCAAATAAAGTTGGAAGAAAAAAGAAATGATAGAAACCATTAACAATGAGAGGACATTTTTCGTTGGTGAGCAATTATTCTGTGTAGAATAAAACTTGGGATAAACGCATTTACCTTGAAAGGAAAAGTCCAGTCACGAAACGCCCCGTCTAAAACTGAACTTTTGCTTCCGTGGCTGCTCCTATTTTTCAGAAATGACGAAGTAATTACTGCCACTGTCAAGTTTGGTCTTGCAAATCAACTAAACTTGAGGGCAGACTTCCTCTTTGAGGCCAACACTGTATTTTTTTTTATCCCATAAGCAGAAAACTTCTTTTGTATCTTTGGACACATGAATGCCAGAGCACAAGGGGTAAGACAAGTTCATTTCTAATTAAGGACGCGTGGAGCAACCACACGGCGGATACTATGGGAGTCGCAGCAGTATGACATAGCACTGTCATCAAGCATCTCACTGTGTCATTTATTCTAACCAATAAAAGAAACTCAACAGTCGTGTTATCGAGTTAAGTGCCCGTTGTGCAGCCTGTGTGTTAAGAGCATGGAGAGCCCTTCAAAGAGAAGGCAAATCATTTATAAACATCCATTCATAAAACAGCGTCAATAAATATGCTCAGTAAATAATTACGATGGGTCGTACAGTGGGCTGGGTGTGCAGGGTAATTTTGAAAACAAAGGCAGGAAAGTTGCTCATGGAGCTACCATCTAATTGGAAGATGTACTAACTGGGCGAAGGGATCATCCTGGGTGGTGTTAGGGGCCATGAAGAAAAGCAGCAGAATGCCATGCTCATGAGTAAACAAGAGCATGGGTGATCGGAAGGCCTGTGCAAAGAGCAGGCAAGTTCGGTGAGAACCACAGGACAGGACAGAGGTGGCCAGGCATCGAGGCCTGGGAGGCCAGAGGGCAGGGGAACTCAATGGGGAGGAGCTGACAGCTGGGAGTCATAGGCTATATGCCCACACCTGGGGCTGGGCCTGGGGCACAGGTAGGGTTTGGATGGAGGGAGGAGAAACAGTGTGAGGAGTGCCTCAGGCCCAGTGATGGATTTCTGAGATAGCAGCATGGGTTAAGGGTGGGGCATTTGTAATAGGTGGGAAGTAAAAAACAGTTCCAAAGATGGACTTCAGCCAGATTGTGGAGGTCTTCCAATCCAAGCAAGCAATGTTCAGTGTTAATAAGGAGCCATGAACGATTTTTGAATTGGGATATAATAAACATGGCCTTTAAGGAAGGTTCTACCACAACACACAGGATAAAGTGTGGGAAGAGGAAGAGAGGAGGAAATAAGCCCGGAGAGTCAGGCAGTATTCTAGGTATTTAATAAAGGCACGAGCAGCAGGAACAGAGGAACCCACCAGAGACCTGCTTTAAGATGGAAGTTACAAGACTTGGGTCTTGGATCCGGGAACGAAACAGCAGGATGAGTCAATGACTACGCCAAGTTTTTGAATCTCAGTGGCTGAGAGAATTCATTTTTTCATCCACTCCACAGTGAACAATTATTTTGTGCCATGTATGGGCCTAAGTTCTGAGGATACAGTGGTGAGCAAAAAATGGCCTTTCCTGCTTTCATGGAACTCTCAGACTAGGAGGCTGTGACCACAGAGGAATGGCCTCAGGCTGTGTATTGCCTGTGACACAAGGAACCAGGGTGGGCTTCCTGGAGAAACACAAGCCAAATCTGAGGTGTGAAGTGGAGTTTCACTAGACCAAGAGCAGGGTGGTGTGGGGTGAGAAGATCACAGGGAACTGAATGTTAAAATTCAAAAGCCCTGTGTCAAAAAGGTGGATAGGAAGTCCACAAACAAACAAACGTATGTGAGGGATAGTTTTTCAAGCTTAATGCAGGCTGTTGTGAGATGTGGAGCTGGAGAGGATGAAGCTGAAGAGGGAGGCCGAGCCAGTTCCCTCAGAGCTTCTGTCTTCATTTTAAGAGAAGTGGGTTTATCCATACTAAAGGCATTTAAACAGGGGTGACACAATCAAACCTGCAGCCTGAAAAAAATCCCTGAAACTGGAGGAGAGCAGATTGGAACGCAGCCAGAACAGATAGGAAAGCCTGGCTGAGAGGTTAACTGCCACGATCCAGCTGAGGGATGCTAATAGCTTGGACTAGCCGTAGAGCAACCAAGCGATATAAATTCATTTGAGAGGCATTTAGGAGAGTGGTAGCAAAACAAGGGAAGATAACATCAGTGACTGTGATCAGAGATGTCACCAAAGGACAGGAGGAAGAGCAGCCAGAGGAGGAAACAGCAGCAACTCAGTATTTACAGGACTAATGAATCAGACATTTACTGAGCACCTATTATGACCCAAATACAGGCCCAAAAACAACGTTATGTTCTGGAGTACATAAAGTGTAATGAGTGCTTTGGATGCGATGTTGGGCACCTCTACAGGGTGAAGTGGGACCCAAGAGAGAAAGGGCTCAGGTTACCCAGTGCGGAGGGAGGCGGGGGTGGGGGGACATTAAGCACTGTGGAAACGATGTTTGAATTACATCTTGAAAGAGGAAACACATTTTCTAGGAGGAAGCGCATTCTGGGCAGAGGAACAGCCTGAGCAAAGGCATGTTTTGTCACATTCAGGGAAATGCAAATATTCCCCCATCAGGAATGCTGTAGGGTATGAGGGTGGGGTGGGGTGGGGTTGGGGAAAGGAAAGAAAGGCTTGAGAAGGGCACGACTACACGAGGGAGGAGCCTAAACAAACTTGACCTTAAAGGCAATGGAGAAACTGCTGAGGAGGAGTAACATGATCACATTTGGGCTCAGGCAACAGAGGTAGGACTGGTGAGGGCCAGTTAGTGGGTCCTTTAGTGCTGCAGATTCCACATGAGAAACGGGGCCGATCACTCAGGCGGCCTTGCATGATGTCCTACATGACAATAAGTTCACTTATGGTGCTCCTTTCACCCCCCGGCTTTAACATTAGGAACACATATTGTTCAGTGTCTACACTGTAATGTCAGTGGACAAAAACTGTACTGGTCCTACTAACCCTAGTTCTGAGCAGTGCCTGACATCGTGGGCTGTTCCTAATTGACTGATGAATGAGTTTCCTGTTTCTTCACTGAAGAGCTTCATTCTTTCAAGGTCCACCCTTACCTGTTAGTTTCAGTGGGAAAAGTCCACCTTCTGTTGAAGGCTAATTCCTCCACTTGGCGTCTGAGTGTTGCTTCCCACTCAGGAACTTGACTTCTATCATCCCTCTGCAATCTTTCCGTCTTTCCTTCTATGGCCCTTTCTTCACAGCTATTATTTGTTCAGGCCTGTCTCAGCTTCAAACATTCCTCTGAGCCCACCTGTGGCCCCCTCTAGTTACTGTCTACTGGGGTGAGTAGTGCTCTGGAAATTATTCTGCACAGATCTATTTCCCCACTGCTTTCTAGTCCTCCAACACCACTATCACCTATCTTCTGTCCCTGCCATTCAACCAAAGCTACTCTAAGGAGGGCTATAAAAGACTTCAAGCTATTATCTCTATGGGCAATGATTTCAGAGAGGAAGAGAGGGAGAGAGACTGAAACATCAATGATGAGAAAGAATCATTGATCAGCTGCCTCCTGCACACTGCACCCTGGGAATCTAGCCTGCAACCCAGGCATGTGCCCTAACCAGGAATCAAACTGCAATCTCCAGGTTCATAGGTCGATGCCTAACCACTGAGCAACGCCAGCGGTTGGGCTCTGGGCACTTTCAATCCTCTTTATCTCCTTGAGAAATTGGTTCTTCTTATGTGAAACTCTCCAGTCTGTTGACTTCATGGCCCTACCCTCTCCTGGTTTTCCTCCAATGACTGGCTGTCATTACTCCAACAACTCCCTCTTTTGCAGAATTCTCTTTCTCTGCCTTTTCTCTAACACATGTTCTTTCATGGCCCTATTTTCTTTCCTGAAACAGATGTCCTCCTATATTCCAAATCACAGTAAACAGTGCCTCCTTTTCTTCTCTCAAGCAAGAAAACTGTGACTCAATTTAATTCCTTTCTTCCATAGTCTCCCTGCTCAAGTCCTACTAATGTTGCCTCTAGTATTTCTCATTAATTCCTTTCTTTCCATCCACACTGCTAAGGCCTTTAGTTAAGGTTTTCAATGTCCTTTAGTTAGAATGGGCCAACATCCTCTCCAAACTGCTCTCTAGTTGCTACTTATTGTTCTGAAACAAAAATACAGTCATCATTTCTCTGCTTGAGACCTTTCTCATTGGCTTCTCTGTCCTCAGAACAAAATCTAACTTCTAAGCATAGAATTTAGGGACTCAAATATAATTCCTCACTATTTATGTTTCACTCTTAACCTCTTGAGTTGAAAAAATGTTACTCTCTTCCAGCGGCTTCTCTACAATCAGATGCCGCTTCACTTTGCTGGATTCCAGCCCCAACTTCCTTTCAATGCCAGCCCCAACACCATTTCTTTTCCAACCTGTTGCTTTTCTGTTCTCCATGTTTTACTAGATGCTTTCATTGATTTCTTAGGACTAGAATTTTTGCTTTAAGTTTTACTCATTCAGGTTAACATTTGACAGGATAGTTGCGGTGGTTCATAACATGTCGATTTGGTTACACTGAACTATACTTTCCAAAATTCTCTTCCTTGAATATTCTAGTAAGAGTGAACCGCAAGCGATTCTTGAGCAAGTTTGGAGGGCGGATGTGAGGTGTCTATTTTGTAGCCCATATATGCTGTCATCTGTTGGTTCACCAGTTCAGGTGCAGCCAGGCCTGCAACTTCCCAATCTTTCCCTGGATCATCCTTCAGCTTCTCCAACCTTTGACTACGTATGTGTGATGAAAGGCCTGGGGTTTTGTAGGACAATCTTACCATCAAGGTCAGAGGTAATAAAACTGATGGTTTCAGTGTACACTTGTGATTTCCACTCATTCCTACCCTCTCCTACTTTATATCCATCTTCCCTTCTTAACTGCCTGTTCTGTGAACTTCAAGCTCCTGCATTAGAAACAAAGATAAGAGAGACTGCTTTAACCAGCTCACCAACAGCATCAAGTCAAATCCCTTCTATCAATCTGATATCTAGAGTAAATGAATATATTAGCCATCTATAAATATTGATTCAAACAATTTTACCTAAGTTAAAATCATAGGAAGTCAAGAAAAGAGCAATTACTCATATGATACATATTTTCAAACATTTCCTATTATGTAAGCTGCCCATTGTATACAAATAAAACTTTATGAAAGAATTAAATGCAGACAAACCTATGGAAGGGCAGAACTTTCTGATTTATCTGCTGAATTCTTTTTTTGTTGTTAATCCTCACTCGGGGGTATTTTTTCATAGATTTTCAGGGGGAGTGAAAGAGAGAGGGAAAGACAGAGAAACATCAATTGGTTGTCTCCTGCATGAGCCCTGACCAGGGCTCAAGCCCGGGAGAAGTCTGCAACCAATGGGTACGTGCCCTTGACCGGAATTGTACCTGGGATCCTTTGGTCCACAGGCCAATGCTCTATCCATTGAGCCAAACTAGCTAGGGCTATCTGCTGGATTCTTAAGAGCAATTTTACAATGCATTGAGTCCATAATATTTTACATTGATATACTACTAAAATTATAACAAAATAAATGGAATGACTTGATGTACAATATTCCCTTTCATTATTTTAAGAACCTTTATATTGTCCATAACCTGTCAGTTAGCCAGAAGCACTTACCAATAATAATGATCTTGTATAAACAAGATTATCATTTCAATGACATCTTTAATTTTTACCCATATAGTAAATGTTGAAATAGTATTTCAGAAGATTACACAATTTGAAAAAACCTTGTTTCAACTGTCACTTTATTGTAAGATGATAGCATTAATTACAAATTTAAATGATAACTTGGTAGTCTTTAGTCAGGTACCAAATTGTATTGAAAGGAAACTGCTTATTCAAAAGTGATCATAGAACAACTCAAAATGCAGAGCAAGAAGGACAATAAACATCTCACTGGCCAATAGGTTGTTTTAATTCTCTCACTAGATGAAACTCACGCTTTTCATTTTTAAGTGGGGTAAACTGTAACTCCAGCAGATGGCGACAGAAAGCTTTTATCACAGCCTCGTTTCCAGTCCATCACTCAAGTGTTTCTAGCCATCTCAGTTGGAGATGTATTTACATAATTGGCTGTGCTTGAGCCTTCTTTGCAAGCAGCTTTAGATCTGAAATGCACTTGGCAATTGTCTCCTTTTCCTGTGATAAGGAAAGAGAAATTTGGTTAGATCTTTCCAAATGATGGAAGGATATAAACACGTAATTCTTATCTCCTACAAAACCTTGAGATGCTTACACAATCTTTAGTTGTATTACTGACTTAATATAATAGACTATTAGGAATTATTTACTTATTTACATAGGGAAGAAGCAATTTATTTTAAGAAAATCCAGGGATTAGTTAAAATCCTCTGGCTCATAGCTTTTGTAAGTGAAATCTATGTAGAGTTTGAAGACAGTTACGCCTGTAACCACATGCCATCGGTGTGAGCTGTACAGCTACTAGATGCTTGAAAGAGAGCAAACTAACATTAGCAATACAGAATTATTAAGAATGAAAATAACTGTTCTTCTATTTTCTGCACTTTTTTACATTTACCAACTTTTTAAAATAAGTATGTTATTTTTACATAAAAGATAGTTTATTAAAAAAACAATTCACTGCCCGGCTGGCGTGGCTCCGTGGTTGAGCATCGACCTATGAACCAGAAGGTCACGGTTCGATTCCCGGCCAGGGCACATGCCCGGGTTGTGGGCTCGATCCCCAGTGTGGGGCGTGCAGGAGGCAGCTGATCAATGATTCTCTCTCATCATTGAGGTTTCCATCTCTCTCTCTCTCTCTTTCTCTCTGAAATCAGTAAAAAAAAAAAAAAAAATATATATATATATATATATATATATATATATATATATATATATACACAAAAAACAAAAAAACAATTTACTAACATACTATATATCTGGGAAAGAAGAAATCATGTCATAAGAACATAATTTTTATTTTATTTTTTAAAAATGTATTTTATTGATTTTTTTATAGAGAGGAAGGGAGAGGGATAGTTAGAAACATCGATGAGAGAGAAACATTGATCAGCTGCCTCCTGCACACTCCCCACTGGAGATGTGCCCTCAACCCAGGTACATGCCCTTGATCGGCATCAAACCTGGGACCTTTCAGTCCACAGGCCGACGCTCTATCCACTGAGCCAAACCGGTTAGGGCGAACATAATTTTAAAAAGGAAATCAAGTTTAGGTAAACAGAAAAAATTTCTGTTCAAGACCAATAAATCAGGTGTTGGGAAAGAGGAAATGGAATGAAAATCATTAAATTAGGAAATGGAAGGGGTTCAGCAATAACCTTGTTCAATCTGCATGTTTTAGAGAGAAATTAAATGTGTTCATTAATGTTTCCCAAATGATGAACTTGATCACGGTCTGCAACAACCAGTGTTCTGAACAATCTTTCTATTGTTCTGACCTGACACAAGAGGCCTTTAACCAAACTCCGAAGGAAGAGGAAGCCACCCAGATAGCTGTGCAGCATTTCCTAGGTTCCACCATTCAGAAAACCAACCAGAGGTTGTCTCTAAAAACTCCTGGCCGGCTGTTCTGATCCTGCTGGGCCACCAGTAGACACTGTCAGAGACACCACTCTAAGCCCAGAAGCGCCCAACACCATGTACCTGCTGCGCAGAGATGCTCTGCACCACATGCTTCTCCACCCACTGCACCATGTGCTCTTGCTCCTTCCGACGCATCATATTCTGCACAGAGATGTGATAGTCCAGGCGATTCTTGACCTCCTTGTACACTCGATGCAGCCGCTCCCGGTAAGTGACCTCCAAGGCCATAGCAATGTTATTCTGAGGCAAAATGAAGGAATAATGAAAACTGCACTTCAACTTTTAGTTTCCAAATCGTCTTTTTATTGAGTGTAACTGACCTCTGTTAATTTCATGCATACAATGATTCTCTATTTGTACATTCTGTGACATGATTACCACAACGAATCTAGTTAACATCGTACCACATACAAGTTTCTGGATTTTGTTTATTAGAAAGGCCCCGTCAACTCCAAGGGTACTGTATTTCTTTTCATACTCTTTTCTACTTTTATAGTTTCATTTAATAAGACCTTTAAATCATTTTAGTATGAGGCAGAAGGTAGGAAACCAACTTTATACTACTGACAAAGGCACCCATTTGTCCTTCCTCCACTAAGATGAAAATGCCACTGATGTAAACTGCCGTATGTGTTTAGTATGTGTTTAAACCTTCTCATCTGAGTTTCTATTCATATACCAGACCATACTATTTCAAGTTCATTCTAATTTTATAATGAATTTTAATGTTTGGCAGGACTGTTCCTCATAACTTCAATTTTTCAGAATATCCCTGTTAAATTTTTTAATTTTCTATTAATCAATTTGTCCAAGTCCTAATATCTAACCTCTATCTCTTAGCATTTTCTTTCTAGAAATGTGTTAAAATTTAGAGATTAAAGTAGAATTGATAATATTGAGCCTTCCAAATTTAGAGCCTCATACCTCACAGCACTTCACAAAGGAAAAAGATTATACATTTCTAGTTACGTTTACTCCTGGGCATCTTTTCCTACATGGTTTATCTTCCTCCAGTGTATTTTCTGATGGACTGCTATTTGTATATAGGCTACTGATTTTGTTTGATATTAATTTTGTATCCAGACACCTTGCTGAATTTGCTTACTGTTTTAAGAATTACGTTGCTTCTCTTAGGTCTTCTAGGTACAGATGTACAATCAGGTAATCTAGAAGATTCACTTTGCTTTTTTGAATTTTTATATCTCTTCTTTCACTTCTCTAATAATAATCAACTCATGCCTCCAGAACATTATCAAATTAATAATGGTGACAGGGACATTGTCATATCCTCGTGTATGAGATTTCTTACAGTCTGCCTGTCAAATGTAAAGACTTGGTATGTCAATCTCACATAGGCCCTTAATACTCCTGAGTACCTGTATAGTTAATTAGTCCATTCTCTCTCCTTATCCTCTTTCCCCTCAAATTTCTCATATCTTCTTCTTTACTTCCAACTCGCAGCAAATGAACTTCATTATTTCACTGAGAAAGAGGAAGCAATAAAAGAATTTCCACAAGCTTCTACCACCACATAAAACAAGCTACCTGAATCTACACTCTTATGCGTTGCCTTCCTTTCTGTAAGTATGGCTGAACTGTCTATGCTTTTGAAGCCAACCCTCCACTTGTGCATTCTGTCCCAATCCCTCTGGCCCACTGAAGGACATCACTCCAGCAAACTCTTCCCTCCCCTTTCTTGCATTAATTTTTTTCTAACTTCTATCAGACGCTCATATATAATATTTCCTTTTTTTTTTTTTAAATCTCTCAATTCCTACATCCTCCCCTCCTATGAATTTCTTTGCCCACTATTACAGCAAAACTGTGATAATTTTCAGTTGTCTATACTGACTCCAATTTCTTTTCTTCTATTGTTTTCTTCAACCCACTCCAATCGCTTCACTAAAGTAGCCCTTACCTAGGTCACCAAGAACCTCCATGTTGCTAAATTTTATGGTAAATTCTTAGGCCCTTTATTACTGACCACAAGTAGAGGGACTACAAATTGAAACAGTACTTGTTTTTACCTGTTTCTTTCTCTTGTGTTCCAAATTTATGGATTTAATTGCCACCTGTAAGCTCATGACTCCCTAATCTGCAGCCTGGAATCATTCCCATCAATTCCAGACTCACATATCCAATGACCCTAACAACTCTACTTCACCAACTCACTGGCATTTCAAGTCAATGCATACAAGACCAAAGGCTATCTGCAACAGGACAATCAGAGTGACCCTTCAAAACTTAAGGGAGATCATATCACTCCTTTGCTTAATAGCTTCAGAGACTTTCTCTCTCCTTCAGAGTACAGGAGCCTTTAAGACTTTATACGATCTAGCCCTTGGCCACATTCCACCTTGCCTTTTTAAAAAATTCTCTTCCTCACCCAATCTACTTCAGTTACATCGGCCTCCCTACTTTCCTTGACTATACTGAGCAAGCTTCCAGGTTTAGGGATGACATTACAAATGTTCTTCCCGCTGCCTGGAATACTATTTCTCCAGAAATCCACATAGCTACACCATTACTTCTTCCGGTTTCTGCTCAAAAATCACATTAAAATAGTAACTGCCCATTAAAATAGTAACTTTCTCCTTCTAAGATCTCTTTCCCTTTAACATTAGTTTATTGCTCTACATAGCACTTATTACCAATTGACACTCATGTCTGATCAATATTTTTTTCTGTCCTTCTCTCAACCCTTGGCTAGAAAGTAGATTCCATGAAGGCAGACTTTGTTTTGTTCTCTACTATAATCCCAGAACCTGTCTTGACTGCTGTCTCCATAGAGGAAGAACTCAATTATGCATGAGGCAGAAAGCATTCTCTGGTTGTAACCTAATTATGCATGGAAAGAGGTTTTAAAACATTCATGTGCTTAAGAATCTTCAAGCATCCTGTTTTTAAACCATAGATATCTGGATAGCTCCTAGCAGAGGTTCTGATGCCATAAGTCTTAGAATGGGTCCAAAAACCTGCACCAAATGACTGATGCTTGTGTGGTACTGAGGCCACACTAAGAAATATTGGACTAGAGCCTTACCATTCAGATACTTACTTTCCCTTTGCATGTCATTTTTCATTTCATGGGCGTTTCTATAACATGAAACCTCAATATAAGGACTTCTCATTTTAAATATTAGGCATAAAGTACTGTACTCAAAGTAACAACAAAATATTTGGACATGTTCCTAAAGTGGTTTTAAAAACTAATTATTTTAGAATCTAATTCTGCTCTGACCATGGTAAAAAACTCTGCTACTACCTGAATCTGCTTGTAAATTTGGAATGTAAGTATCAAATTTTCTTACAGCAAACATGTTTCCTCGTAAATTGCCTTAGGCAGTGAATTCCATGCTTTAGTCAGCTGTAACTTAATGACTGTTTTCCTTTTGTGTGGATTTATAATTTTAGCTCTAATTTTAGAGCAGTAACTAAATATTTACACACCTGATAGGTCTTTAATGTCTAAACAGCCTTAACTGCCAACGCCCACCTAAATCTTATCTTTTCTAAATAAAATATGCTCAATTTCCAGCCATTTCTCATGTAAGAGAGTCTAAATTTTTTTTTTAAATGCATACAAACGAGTAACTTCATTTTTCTTAGAAAGTTCTGAAACCTACCCTCTGGACATCAAAAAGGTAATGGCGCTTTTGAACCAGTGCCTGCTGGGACTTCTCCAGATTAATTGCATCCTGGATGCCTTTGATGGAAGCTTGTTTCGCTTCTTCTAGTTCAGCAATTTGTTGCTGCAATTATGATATTTAGAACAAAGATCAGTGAAAGCACCAAGAATAAAAACAGATTCATTTTATTTTTCCTCAAAGTTATATCCCTCATTTATAAAAACACAGAAACATACACACATAGGGAGAAATGCACAAATCCTGGAAAAGAACTGCCCATGACAGCTACACAGTATCTGTTGAATGAACAAAACCATGGAAAAGCTGGAGAAAGTTGGGTAGATTTCCAAAAATTTATCTTGATTTCTAATCTCAAATTAGTAACACATCAACACTTATAACTATACTAGAGGCCCAGTGCACAAAATTTGTGCACCAGTAGGGTCCCTAGAGGCTGCTGGCTGCTGACTTGGGTACTTCCTTCTCTCCCCCAGCTGCCATCACTGGGCTGCCGGCCGGGGCCTCCCTCCTTCCCTGGCCAGCCCTACCCCCTGGTCGAACTTCCAAAACAACTCTTGGTCAAGGGGACAATTTGCATACTACACTTTTATTATATAGGATTTATTACTAGGGGCCCGGTGCACAAAAATTTGTGCACGGGGGCGGGGGTGTCCCTCAGCCCAGCCTGTGCCCTCTTCTTCTCTGGGACCCCTTGGGGATGTCCACCTGCTGGCATGCCTGGCCAGCCTGGGTGAGGGGCTGAGGTCTGTTTCCAGGCTGCCCACAGCTCCCACTGACCCAACGTCCCTACAAGGCTGGCTGGAATCAGGTTTCTGGGGTTTATTTATCTTCTATAATTGAAACATTGTTGCCTTGAGCAGGGGCCCGGCCGGCCTAGGCAGGCAGTTTCAACTCCATCGCTGGTGCAACAGAAGCCTCCTTGTTTGCTCTAGCTCCGTGGCTGCCGGCCACCATGTTGGCTGGGTTAATTTGCATACAGCCACTCTGATTTGCTGGTGGGCGTGGCTTAGGTGTCTCAAAGTGATGGCTAATTTGCATATTACTCTATTATATTAATTAATTTGTAATTACATTGAATATATATGTATATACAGATATATATACATTCATATCAAAAACATTACTTGATGGACTTGATGCTTCTACTATGGTCTCAAATGGGAAATAAGGTTTATGGTTCTTACCTCATTGAGTTTATCAGCAAATTCCCCAATAGAAGCACCATATTTTTTAATGAGATAGACAAGTAACCCTATTGTTGATACAGCAGAGATGGTGTCTGGAGTAACCACATATATTTCTTTGGATAGAAAATATAAGATAAGCCCAGTTCCGAGCACATAGGGTCCTAAAAAAAGATAAAGTTATTTTATATGGATATGCTAGGTCTAACAGGGTAAGATAGAAAGATAATTCTGCATTTAATTAGTTGAAGGCCCAATAATGATTAAAATAATTGGATTCAAAGACAGAATACTGGATTGAGAAGCATTATGGTAGAGATGAGAGAACAAGGATCTGAACTCAAGGAAATCTGACTCTACAACTTATAAGAAACTGGGAAATGTAAGTAATTTCTAAGCTTAGATTCCTCATCTGTAAAATGGGAACAGTACCTTCTTCACAGGGTTGATGAAATTAAAAGTAATGTATGTAAAGTGCCTAGCACAGCCCGGCTGGTGTGGCTCAATGGTTGAGTGTTGACCCATGCACCAAGAGGTCGCTGGTTTGATTCCCAGTCAGGGCACATGCCCACATTGTGGGCTTGATTTCTGGTAGGAGGTGTGCAGGAGGCAGCCAATCGATGTTTCTCTCACTGATGTTTCTATCTCTTTCTCCCTCTCCCCTCTCTCTATAAAATCAATAAAAACAGTATTTTTTTTTAAAAAATAAAGTGCCCAGCACAGCTGCTCAACAAACAGGAACTATTCCACAAAGATGTCAGGTAACTTTCAGAAGTAATTTGTTTAGCAAAATGTACAATTCATTGAATGGGAACATTAGTCAGGATAAAATTTATCTATACTGCTTATTTTTATTGACTAGGAACCTGACACTGAAGATAGAAAACAACTACAGCTATAAAGTAGTATATAGATAAAAAAGGAATAATTAGATATCGGGGCTCTCAATTCCTGTGGTATCTTCAAATGCTTCAAATATAGCTAAACAAATATAGCATCTTGCCTCCCAGGACGCTAAACAGAGACAAAGCAGACCTTTATGGCAGCATTTTAGTGTTTCTGAGCAACACTAGCACCAAAAGATGTTAGGCTATATTATGAGAATAAAGGGTTTATACTGCTGACCTCTGAACAACGTGGTGGGGAGCAGTGAAGTTAGGGGTGTTGACCATCCCCCCAGTCCAAAACCCACACATAACTTGTGACGCTCCCCCCAAATTTAACTACCAATAGCCTTCTGTTGATGGAAGCCTTATCCAATATCATAAACAGTCGATTAACACATATCTTGTATGTTGTATGTATTACATACTATTCTTACAATAAAGTTAGAGATGTAAGAAAATAAAAAAAATATATTTACAGTATTTATTTAAAAATATCCACATATAAGTCGACTCCTACAGTTCAAACCCATGTCAAGGGTCAACTAGAGTTTCAAAAATATTTTACCCAGTTTCCTATACAATGTTTCAAGTTTTATTTTGTTTTTTAATTTGCCACCTATATATAGATTTTAAATGTGAATTTGCAAAAAAAGGTCTATCACATGTAACATTTTCATCATCTATGGAGATCTGGGGACACTAATGTTTCTTGCAATTTCAGTTAGGAAGATGCTAACTCAGGCTCCCCTGGAGGGTTAGAAAAACACACCCTGGTTTCCAATGTTCCACAGTCCTCACAGTGCATGAGTACAGCAAGCAAGGCAGTCTGGCATGTAGCAGAAAGGACACTACACCTAATTGGAGAATCTGGATTTAAGTACAACTCAGTTACTAGAGAGAGAGTAAATATGGCAAATCCTTGGTTTCCTAGTTCTTCTGGGTAATGAAGATATCTTCATGGGACTGTTGTAAGAATTAAATAGTGTGAAGTGAAAACATATCTTCTCTCTATAAAAAAGCCTAAGCAGCAGGTAGGACTGGTCTCTATAATGCACACTGACCACGAGGGGGCAGATGCTCAATGCAGGAGCTGTCCCCTGGTGGTCAGTGTGCTCCCACAGCAGAAGCGCCACTCAGCCAGAAGCCTCTCCCGCCTCCATGTCAGCGCTAGCTAGCGGCTGCGGCAGGCACAGCAGGGCCAAGATGAGTGGGAGCGGCACAGCACCAGCCCGGGCTCCTCCCCAGCTGCCTGCCACTTTGTGCACTGCTACAACCTTCGGGGGACGTCAGATGGGCCGAAAACGGCAGTCCAACATCCCCCATGGGGTCCCAGGTTTTAAGAGAGTGCAGGACAGGCTGAGGGACGCCACCAGTACACGAATCCGTGCACCAGGCCTCTAGTTGCATTAGAAAAATGCAATGGTTCACAACATCTTACGCTTTTTTGAAAGGGGAAAAACTGATAAATACAGCCCACTTTCTGTTTTCATGCTTACATATACAATTTAGTACACTCTATTGCCTTACCTGATTTTATTCTAATCCACAGCTATTTCTATTAGATAGTATATTATACAGTTACTTGTTTCTTTACTGTGTATCCTACAACAGAAGGTATGTTCTGTGATGGCACACTACTGCATGCCTAGACCAGTGCCTGGCATAGAGCAGTCATTCAATAAATTTAGTATATCAACAAATGAAGACAATGTTAAAAATCAAGTTAAAATCCCAAACAAATTTATTCCAAAGACCAGTTAGAGCAACTAAATTGTTATATTGAATCACTTCCACAATTACTTTTAAAACAGCTGGCTTGATTTTTGTGGTATATGTGAAGAAGTAAGAGGCTGCCCAAATCCCAGGTTAACATAAATCACACAATCCAAACACATTGTCAAAACTGGGCAAATGCTCACCTGTTACACCTGTTTTAGGATAAAGAAACTGGAAGAATTCCTCAGGGATCAGTCCAAGACGAACTTTTCCTCCATACTCAGGAAGAGGTGGTACAGGGGCAAGACTTGGCTGCCCAGTGTGAAAGATCCTTGTTGCCTGCACTGCCCTAAGGTAGCAATGACACAAATTTAAAGCCTGTTCTTTAAAGAGAACACAGTGTATGAAGTTAGTAGAAACAATGAATGGGGATAAGGACTGAGGCAACAAGAAAGAGAAACAGACCAAGAACAGAAAGGCCCTAACATAAAGAAAGACCAAGAACAGGAAGGTTAGGGTCAAATAATTAGCCATGTGACAGGGCAAATGACTTACACAAAGTCACATGAATTAATTTTACCCCGAACTAGAATCCCTTCTGTAAGTCTCATCAGTCATCTGTCTATTATCAGCACGGAAATGTGTAAGAACATAGACCAAAGGCTGACTACTATCTGGGTTCAAATCCTAAACCCGTTTAGAATGGTGCTTGGCATGTGTTCAAATCCTATGTAAGTGGTTAACTATTACATGTCCACTGTGCTATGAGCTCCCCAATGGCAAGAACTTTGACCTTCCTGATCATTCTCCGGGATGCGGTGCTGACCAACACTTTGCGTAACAGGGTTTTTTTGTGTTCGGTAGCTCTAATTATGTTCACCTTTGAATTGAACTGCTATGTATGTCTTGAAACCTCCTTTCATCGGTTCTGATTTTATTTTTCTCTACAAAAGATAATGCTCATACTAGTACATCTAGGGTAAACATCTCACTCCCCACACAATCCTGACTGTCCACCACAAGGAGCTCTCTGATTTTGTTTATAAAAATTAGGTACACAGAACTGAACATAATTCTCTTAACACCGCATGACCAAATCATTCTTTCTACAAATATATATTCTGAACTTGCTATTGCCATTATTGGGCTTTAACTATTGTACTGTACTACAGTGGATTTGCAAATTATTCTTGTACTGTAGTAGCCTAAGATTCCATTTTTAGCAGTTATAGCAAATTGGTGTCTCATTAGGTTTCAGATTAAATAAAATCCACGAGCCGTTTTTCTATTTGCTATCAAGCGTAGTGTCCTTCAAATACTCGGTATGTTCTTGTCCCCCCTCCCATCCCTCTGTACCTCCATCCCCTTGCAATGTAAGAGTTTATATTATTTCTTTGATTTTGGTTCACTGCTTGTCTAAAATTTTAACATTATTGTTTTTCATCTTTTTGAATTACAGTTTATAGTATTTTCTTTTAGTTTCAATACCCCACCAACTTTTGAAATCTGAGAATCATGCTCAAGATTCTTTCATTTAAATCAGGGTTTCTCAACCTTAGCACTACTGATAGTTCGAACTAGTGACAATACTTTGTGGTAGAAGACTGTTCTGTGCACTGTAAAGGGATTAGCAGTGTCCCTGTGGTCTGTACACACTAGAAGCATCTAGTATAGCTCCCCCTCCAAATTTCCCACGGAGGGCACACTGGCCCAGGCTGAGAACCACTGATTTTAATCACAGACTGGAGAACTGGTTTTAGATTGACACAAATCCTCTCAATTGACTGTCGTAGTTGAGGCCCTCTTCTCTTGCCTGAACTTAATAATCTAAAACCTGTCTCTCTTCTGGTCAAATACCCCTTAATCCTACCCCCGGCACACTGCTGCCAATATTTTTAAAAGGCAAATTTTACTTAAAGCCTACAGAAAAACAAACTACTTAATATAGCCCCACTTGATTCAGCACCTGTCAAATTTTAGACTCTCACCTTCCTTCATTCTCTACCCTCTAGCCATAAAGGACTCACAGCTCTCAAAAAACAACAAAAACGACATACACATGCTTCATGCTGCTCCTTCTGCCTGCTATGCCTTTCGCTTAATAACTGTCAAATGCAACCAGCCTTCAAGACATCTCCAGTCCATCCTTTTATCAGGGCCTCTCCAATCTTGGGGTGACACTTACTCATTCCACAAACATTCATCACTGACTTTCCACTTATGTCAGGCCCTGAAAGCACAGCAACAAGCAGACCAAGTCCCAGCCTTAACACTTTTGTAAGGGTATGGGGAGTGTGTATACAGGTCTGTACACTTTCAGGTAGCGATTTCAGGTTCTATGAGGAAAAACGGACAAGGTAAGGGGATAGGGAGCAACAGAGTGGGAGCAAGGCGTTTTGTAGGAGGCCAGAAGACATTTGAGCCATTGACCTCAGGGAAAGAGAGAAGAGCAAGTACAAGATCTGAAACAAAAAATAAGCCCCACAGTTGTAAAAGGAAAAGCAAGAAGGCGATATGGCCACAGAATGAGCCAAAAAGACAGTGAATAAAGAGGCACGATAGGATCAGCTCATTTTGGGCCTTCTGGGTGATGGGGGATGGGGAGCTCTGAAGGATTTATGGGGGTGGGGTGAGGAGACAGACATAATTCCTACTGGGAGGGCGGGCCTTAATGGGAAAAAAGAGATGCAAGAGACTAGTTAAGAGACCGAGACTACCGGAATAGCCCCTGTGAAAGCTGACGGAGGTTCGTACCCTAGGGGTGGTAGCGGGAGAAGTGGTCAGGGTATAATCTGGTGGAAGGACCTTGCTGATGTATTAGATATGGAAAGTGAAAGAAAGAGAAACCGAGGATGCTCCTTGTATCTTATATATGAATCTTGTGTATTTTATTTATTGCCTGTATTATATTTACTTGTCTGTATGGAATCTTTTTTCTCTGATAAGTTAGAAGCAGTCAATCATAACTTTGCTTTATTACATACTCAAAAATTACAGATAGATTAAAGCCATTTTTTCAAGCCATAGAATAGTTATATTTTGCAAGATTTACAGCTAAAAACAGAAATCAGCCCCCCAAATGGACATGTTTTATGAAATAATATTAATCTAACAGCTGCTAATATTTACTAAGCATATACTATGTATCCGGCACTAGTTTTATAGTTTCACAGGAATTAAGTCTTTTAATTTTCATAACCCATAATGCACATTATATCTCCCATTTTGCAGATGAGGAAACAGATCACACAGCTGGTAAATGGAGGGGCCAGGTGTACCTTTCTTCTAGCTTTCAAGTTCTTACCCTAAACCAGTGATTTTTCAGACTTTTCATCTCGTGGCACACATACCTAATTAAAATTCTGCGGCACACCAAAAATTTATTATATTTTTGGCCGACCTGACCCAAAAAAAAAAGGTATAATTCTGATACATTCACTTGATGGCCATTGTTGTGTGGGCTGTCATTTTTTTATTTGACAGTCTAAGGCAGTGGTTCTCAATCTTCCTAATGCTGTGACCCTTTAATACAGTTCCTCACGCTGTGACCCAACCATAAAATTATTTCCGTTGCTAGTTCATAACTGTAATTTTGTTACTGTTATGAATCGTAATGTAAATATCTTTATGCAGGATGTACTTAGGCGACCCCTGTGAAAGGGTCTGACTCCCGAAGGGGTTGCGACCCACAGGTTGAGAACCACTGGTCTAAGGGAAAAGAGGTCAGTGCCCTTGACTAAATAGTCAGGCGTTTTAAAATCCTTGTGGCACACAGGCTGAAAATCGCTGCTCTAAACCACTGCTCTACAGCTACCTCCTCTCTGGACTGTGAGCTCCATAAAGGCAGGCACTTAGCCTTACTCATTGTCTATCTCTGGCTATCTGGGTGGCAAATAAATATCTATGGAGTCAATAGATTTCCCTAACTCTTATCTCCTGGCAGTAAAAGTCAGAATCTGGGCCCTGACTGGTCTGGCTCAGTGGATAGAGCATCAGCCTGCGGACTCAGGGGTCCCAGGTTCGATTCTGGTCAAGGGCATGTGCCTTGGTTTCAGGCATGTCCCCAGCGGGGAGTGTGCAGGAGGCAGCTGATCAATGTTTCTGGCTCTCTCTTCCTTTCTGTGAAAAATCAATAAAATACATTTTTTTAAAAAAGTCAGAATCTGGGAGACAGAACTGCAAACAACTGGCTTCATTTTTGTTTTATTTTTTAAAAAACCTGTTCACTCATATGTGGGATATGAAAAAGAGGGCAACAAACTAGCAAACAAAAACAAACTCATAGACACAGACAACAGTCTGACCAGAAAGGGGTTGGGGGAAGCTGAAGAGGGTGAAGGGGGTAGAACATCCGGCGAGGGCAGGAGACTAGACTCTGGGTGGTGAGCACACAATGCAATCTACAGGTGATGTATTACAGAGCGGCGCACGTGAAACTTGATGTCACTGACCAATGTCGCCCCAATAAACTTAATTAAAAACAAAGCAAACGCTTGTTCTTGGGTATGCAAACATTCTGATCATAGGAACTCTGATTCGCAAAGTGGCAGCCTCGTCTACCTGAAGGTCAGAAGGGAGAGGGGCGGGGCTTAGGAGACAGAAAACCAGCGTATAGTTTAGTTGGAACGCATCGCCTTAACTCTTCATCTTTGCCATTAAGTGACGACGAGGACGATATTCTAGGTAGTCCAGAAGCCCAAGCGTTTGCATGAGGCTTTACAGGTTCCAAAATTACCTTTTAGAAAAGGTCATTTCTGGCCCAAAGCTAAGAGGTCACAGAGAAGCGAAAGGCGAGGACAAAACAAGGGCAAAGGGGAGCGTTGCGCCCCTCACTTACCCGGGACCGAGGAGGGCGGCGTTCTTCAGCGAGGGGGCTGCAAACACACATGCGCGGGTCAGCAAGGTCAAGGTGACATCTAGCTTGCCCCTCCCTTGGTCCCCGCGAGGCCCAACCACTGAGGCCACGCACCTCTCTTTCCCGTCCCCCCGAGACCTCACGCTCGCCTTCCCAGCGGCGCCAATAACTCCCCACTCAGGCTCAAGGCTCGCGAGCGTTTCTTCAGCCACTTTCCTCCCACCCGCTCCGCAAAACCCTAGACGCGCTTCTCTACAGTCACTCCGATAGCCCCACCCGGGTCTACCCCTCTCACCCGCTGCGGCGGCTGCAGAAAACACCACCCGAGACAGCATGGTCAGCGAGGGCACGCGCCGCGGTCTCGGTGTCCCGGTGACCTGGGCGAAGTATTCCACCAGAGTCCGAACAAGATGGTCGCCCGCAAGTCTCGCGAGAAGAGAACGCGAACTCTCGTTCCTTCCACTTCCTCTCAAATTCTTTTTTCTCGCGATAAGAGGAACGTAGCGCGGAGAACCAGTCGCGGAGGGCGGCAGCCGGAAAGCGGAATGGAAGCAGTTCTCGCGAGATGTAGAGTGCCCGTGGCCTGTCCAGAGGGGCGGAGGCCCAGCGGGTACCACGTGGGGACTATCGGAGCTGAGTCTCCCGCGGGCGTCCAGTTTGGGTCTAGGTTGGCATTGAAACCGTGGAGATGAGGAAGGAAACCCCGCCCTCTCTAGTGCCCCCGGAGGATCGCGAGTGGAACCTTCCCCCTAATGCACCCGCCTGTATGGAGCGGCAGTTGGAGGCTGCGCGGTACCGGTCGGGTGAGCTGAGATCCAGGGCCTAGGGCTCCCTCACCCCACCTCGGGGCGACCCTTCCCGAGACTGTCCCTTCTGGCCCGCCCCCGCCCCTGCTGCCACCCCGATCCATCCCTCGCTGAACTCGGCCCCCAACCGTGCCCCACGATCCCGAGCTCCCGTCCAGCCTCAGCCCGCGTGGTTTTCTGGGCTGTCGCCATGGAGACGAACCCTTAACATTCCTCACGCGCTGACAGCTTGTCCCTCCCTTAGATGGGGCGCTCCTGCTCGGGGCTTCCAGCCTGAGTGGCCGCTGCTGGGCTGGCTCCCTCTGGCTTTTCAAGGACCCTTGTGCCGCCCCCAACGAAGGCTTCTGCTCCGCTGGAGTCCAGACGGAGGCCGGAGTAGCTGACCTCACTTGGGTGGGGGACAGAGGTATCCTGGTGGCTTCCGATTCAGGTGAGCCCCTTTCTCCTCAACCCCACAGGTGCAGTGAAGGCCAAGGGGGGACTCTACATCTCGCGAGAATTGCTTCTACGGTCACATGCCCCACACTCAGCGCATGGGATCGCTTGAGGGGGTTGGTCCCTCAGGAGAACTCCCGTGTAGGGGGGAATACCTTTTCCAAAGTTCTGAATTGCCTGATGGGGATTTCTAGCAAAACTCATAACGAAATTAAGAAATGGGCCGGAACCATTTTTTTCTTCCATGTAGCCTGTCCCATAACCCCCCAATCCAGACCAAGGATAACCTTAGCCTTAGAGATAGCGCTGAAGCCCATCTCTGGTGCCTCTTCCCATATTTTCCCATTTTTCTTCTGAGACGTCTCTATTCTGCTTTCTTTGTTTTGAATGTCAGACTCAGTAGTGGAGATTTTGTTATTTTTTTTTAAAAAAAAGGATAAGAATTGGCGTGTTGGCAGGCATTACGTGAAATTTAAAATGGAGCCTCTGAACACTGCATATATTCAAGGCAACTTTTGGGGTGTTTTCAGTAATTAACCAGTCGCTGTGCAAACCATTGAGTTATTCACCGTATTTTTAAAGACTCTGCCAGACATTTATGGAAACTGCTCAACAAATATTTATTATGATTGGAAAGCTTTAACCACACTGGACTGTGTGGCGATGTCATCCTTTTTCTCCTGGGAACATATTTTCCAGTATTTTCTCATTGGAAGTGATGTAATGGATTTTACCAGCTGGTTCACCATTTCCTAAAAGCCTTTGCCACCTAACTGTTTGGACTGTTATTAGGAAAAGAGTAATACCAGCATAAAGGCAAATGGCTTGGAAGTTAGCTAAACCCTCTAATAACATGGACTTTGCTTCGATAGAAATAACTTACTTTGGCAGTGGTTCTCCACCTTCTGGCCCTTTAAATACAGTTCCTTGTGACCCAACCATAAAATTATTTTCGTTGCTACTTCATAACTGTAATGTTGCTACTGTTAGGAATCATAATGTAAATGTCTGATATGCAGGATGGTCTTAGACGACCCCTGTGAAAGGGTCGTTCGACTGCCAAAGGGGTCGCGACCCAAAGGTTGAGAACCGCTGGTTCAGTGACAATGGACTACTTGAAACCTAGAAGTGAATTACTGTGTTGGTATTATCCAAGCTTGTTTCCTTCACCCTCCATCCGATCCCTAACAGGTGCTGTTGAATTGTGGGAGCTGGATGAGAACGAGACACTCATTGTCAGCAAGTTCTGCAAGTATGAGCATGATGACATAGTATGCACAGTCAGTGTCCTGCGCTCTGGCACACAAGCAGTTAGCGGTAGCAAAGACTTCTGGTGGGTCCTTGTTCTCAGCACCCCTGTCTTAAGCCTCCTTTGGATGTCTTCACCGTTTGATTAGCCTTGTTCTATAACATTTTAGACTCATTGTAAGATCCCAGGGACTAATTACGGCATATCTCTAAGGTTTCCCTGGAGATTTTGCAATCCACTGAAGTATCTGCTTCCTTTCGCTTCTTAGCATCAAGGTCTGGGACCTCACTCAGCAGATGGTCCTGAATTCATACCGGGGTGAGTGCCTGCTCTTTTTTTCCCAGTCCTGGCCTTAGCCATTTTATTTCTTTCTTTATTTATTTCTTTATATTTTTATTGACTTCAGAGAGGAACGGGGGTGGGGGTGGAAGCATTAATGATGAGAGAGAATCATTGATCGACTGCCTCCTGCATGCCCCCTACTGGGGAGGAGCACGCAACCAGGGCATGTGCCCTTGACCAAAATCGAACCCGGAACCCTTCAGCCCACAGGCCAACGCTCTATCCACTGAGCCACACCAGCTAGGGCAGCCATTTATTTCTATTTTCTTTTTGGACGCTTTGTTTGAACTTTGCTTGGATGTTAGGGGCAGCAAGTCCTCACTCTCCTGCCTGACTACTATAGGCATCTACTCATTCACTTGGAGGAAAGAGAACATTCAGGAAATCTGTTCCCTTAAACTTAGTGTCCAGAACTCCTGTGAGACATGTGTCCTGCAGTATGAAGATTACTCTTCTAGGATGTTAACTCTGAAATCTTTCACTGTTCCTACTCAGCCCTAATTTCTCTCTCATTGTCTTTGCTAATTAATTTTTCCCAAGCCCCTTTTAGGTTTTATAACTCCATCAACATTTCCTGTTAAGTTTTGTTTTATTGAAAATCTCTCGTGAAGTTTACTAAATTGCATCATGAGCCTAGGCCTGTTTCTCCCCCTCCCGCCCCTTGATAGGGTCTGGCTGCTGGATAGTAGTGGCTTCAGCTTCTCTCATGTTTTTCTCCTCTTCCTGTACAGCTCACTCTGGGCAGGTCACCTGTGTTGCTGCCTCTCCCCACCAGGATTCCATGTTTCTTTCGTGCGGTGAGGTGAGATACAGCCTCTTCTTCCCTTTCCACTCCCCAGCTGCACTCCAACCCTCGAGGCCAAAATCTAGTGTGGAGACCTCCTGGCCCGTGGCTGCTCCTTTGGATTCTGAAGCCCTTTTCTCTTACTCGGCTTCTAGGACAGTAGAATTTTGCTCTGGGATACCCGCTGTCCCAAGCCAGCATCACAGATGGGTGAGTCTGAGAGGGTGCAGGGGGAGAGTGGGACTGGGACCCTCGCAGAAGGGGCTTTCCTTGGCCAGAGTCCAAGGGACAGTTGTCAGATGCCAGTTGCTGTGACATAAGTTACATAACCGCTCTCTTTCCCACTGAGGCTCGGCTGACCTCAGAGGAAGGGCTGGCTCCTGGGTGGTGATTGACTTTCCATTTCCTGGATGGGTCAACAAGGGGCCAGAGTTGAAATCTTCATGCTTTATGCTTGAAACTTGCCTGCGGCTTGTGTCCAGAAAGGGCAAAGTGGGTAAATGGAAGTTGTGAGGGTCCAGGATGAGGACCTGGCTGCCTTAGTGGGGTTTGAGAATCGGAATAAAGAGTTCCTGGGACTTAGACTGCACCACCTGAGAAGCATCTTCTCGGAGCTGGGCTCTGGGTCTCATACGAATCCTCTTCTCTCCTTTGCAGGCTGCAGTGCCTCTGGCTACCTTCCTACCTCACTAGCTTGGCATCTGCAGCAGAGCAAAGTCTTTGCCTTGGGTAAGGGAGCACCTCAAACTGCGTGTTGACTCCAGGAAGGGGGAGGATGAGAGGGAGTGCCGACCTCATAATGCACAAGGCTCTGGCTGCTCTCCCTCAGCACACCTGGCACCACATGAATGATGCTGACGGGGGCTGGAGACGGGGCGATCCTAACGTGGTTTTAGTTCAGCTTTGGACAACATGATGATTTCCCCCCACAGTGGATTGGAGTCCTGATTGTTTGTTCTGGCTCTTGTATCCTGGGTATGACTAGAAATCAGTGGGCCACAAAGCACGGGGATCACGATACAGCAGGTGCTTGAGTAATGTCACTTCATTCATGAGATGCCGCAGGAACTTAAATCTTGTTTATATCAACGAGCCTATGTAAATTGGTTTCATTATATGTTGTTTCACTTAGAATCACAATCCATCAGTGAGGTTAAGTGAAGACTTACTGTATAGGGAATTTCTACTGTGCTATCATGGTGGCAGGGTTTGTGTTTAAACTGATAACTACATCATCCATTAATTTAATTTTCACAACCACCCGATGGCTACTGATTCCTACTTAACGAAAGAGAAAACTGACCCTCAGAGTAGTTATCTTGTCCAGCATTGAGGGACTAGCATTCAAGTCCAGGGCTGGCTGAATCCCAAGCCCGCATTCCTAACCACTGTGCTGCGCTCTTGCTTTTGTGCAGGTGATGAGAATGGTACTGTCTCCCTGGTAGACACCAAGAGTGCAAGCTGTGTCCTCAGCGCAGCTGTGCACTCCCAGTGTGTCACTGGACTGGTCTTCTCCCCACACAGGTACTGTTCTTTGTCCTCAGGGCCTGCCGGGGACACCTGGGCACAGTGAGGGGCCTTGCTTATGTCAGCCAAGCATTAGGAAGTTCCTTAAAGCAGACACAGCTCTGCTGAGGTTTCAGAATGTTAGCGGCCTCTTAACACGGGACCTTTTTTGGGTTGTACAGTCCCTGTCTGCAAATGGCTAACGTCCAGCTCAGCACCCAACACAGTGCATAGTGCAGGCGTCTGGGACAGTGGTCGGGAAGCCTGTGTTTCTGGGTTTTGCTGGAGCTGCAGGGAGGGGCAGATGGGGTGGTGAGGTGCCAGGGCGATCGTCCACCCTGGATTTTTTCCATTTCCTTCATCTTTCCTTGGAACTTACAATGTCGACTCGCATGGTAACCAGACCTTAACCCAACGTGGGATTAGGCCCCCTGCTCCGGTCACTTTAGAGGCGGGTTAGGAGCTGGCCCATCGGGGTTTGTCTTGGGACCCATGGGCTTCCCTTCCCCTCCCTCTTCTAGTGCTCCCCTGCTGGCCTCTGTCAGTGAAGACTGCTCCCTTGCTGTGCTGGACTCGGGTCTGTCCGACGTGTAAGTGCCAGGGGAGCTCTGTGAGTGGGAAGCGGGGCAGGGAGCTGCGGGGCCGGGTCCTTTTCCTTTTTAGCAAAGTGCATGGTCTCTTTCAAGGAGACCAGGTGGGGGAAGTGGGCGGAGTGTTGACCTCTTCCTCCTGGGGCTGCTTCCCCGCCAGCTCTGCCCCTGGTAGAGGAATGTGGCGGCAGCATTTCTGAGACTGGCATGCCGGTCTCCCAGAGGGCAGCCTGCCCTCTTCACATGAAGAATCGCTTAGTGAATCGGAGCCTGTTACCAGGTGAACAGCACCAGATAGAAGGTCTGTTTGTCTTTCTTGGCCCTGACTTATGGTCTGAGCTTGGCCCATGTCCCTGCTCTAGCTCTAGCCACTGTTGCTTCGTCTGTGAAAATAAAGTTCAGTGAGGTCCTCTGGGGGAGTCATACCTACGGCGAAGTGTGTGCAATTCATCCCACCAGCGTGCCTGGATATGGTGGGTTCTCTCCTGCTGTCCCTGCCACGCTCAAACTTTCCTTTCCACTCCTAGGTTCAGAAGCCGAGCCCACAGAGACTTTGTGAGGGATGCTACAT
Source organism: Murina feae (assembly GCA_004026665.1). Taxonomy (NCBI): domain Eukaryota; kingdom Metazoa; phylum Chordata; class Mammalia; order Chiroptera; family Vespertilionidae; genus Murina; species Murina feae. The sequence goes on along the minus strand of PVJC01005104.1, from coordinate 33,252 downwards.
GGTCTCCGCTCAATCCCTCCCTCCTCACCACCGTGGGCTGGGACCACCAGGTCATCCACCACCTGCTGCCCATAGATCCTCTCCCAGCCCCTGGATCTAACAGTGTTGCCAAGTAGACTGGGTTTAAGGCAAAAGCAAATCCCCCAGGAGTAGCCTCGCCCTTTGCCCTCTCAGTCTGAGAGACCACACAGGAGCCTTTTCAAATGCAGGTCAGCTGCTACCCCAGACCTGGGCGGTCACTAGACATGTCTCTCAGCCTGGGGTGGCTGATTCTGGGATCCTGTAGTCATAGGGAGGAAAAACTATCTGGGAAATGGATAGGTGTGTATGTCTGAGTGTGTGTGTAGTTTTTTGGTCGGGAGAGGGAGGACGATAAAAAAATCCATCCCACGTCGTTCCCGAAGCCCACCTTCTCCACCCCCTAAAAGAGTTCGCAAGATTTTTACGCTTCCCATGTAGTTGTGTGTGTGGAGTCAGCTGTGTCCAGATGAGATGTGGGCATTCCTGGATCCTAGAAGCAGCTCGTATACTAGAGAGATGGGCGCAGCTTAGTTTTCTTTTTAGAACTTAACTCACCTTTAACACGGGCAGTGCTTCCATTCACAGAAATCCAGGCCAGCTCAGTTGGAGGAGGAGCCGGGCCATTCACCACAGTTTTGCACATCTTGCCATTAAACTGAGTTCGCAGTCCATTTTCTGGCCGAATAAAGTTTGGTGCCGGTGCAGTGCCTCCCCACCCCCTGTAGAGTTGCGTGTGAGAGAGATGAGGGTTTTTCTGTCACAGACCATGGGTGGGGATGGTGGAAAGCTGCAGGGCATTTCGGTTAAGTTAAAAACTGACATACGGACTCGCAGAGGCACGGCTGCCACTTTTCTTACCTGAAAATAGCCTGGGGCCTGGCCCCTCCTGCCTCTCGGCCCTTTCTGTGGACACTGGCTGATGAAATAAAACGTTTAGGCTTCGTGGGCCTGTCTTTTCCAACGTGTCTTACGCGCAGTTACACATAGTTCACTCCTCAGGGTGTCGGTCCTTCAGCCCCCAGGGCAGCTGGTTGGTACTTAAGCTAAACATTTGGTTACTGAGGTTGGTGGACTGGCTGCTGCTGCCCGTTAGAAATCACGGCTCAGTTCCTGAGCGTATGGAAATGAAATAGAATCCATCGTGTACTTTCGTACTTGCAAGTTCAGCTTAGCTAGAATTGCACGGAACTGGGGCAATTGGAAGGAACATGGACACATTTTTATGAGTAAAGATTCTGGTCAAGCATGTCCTTGGGGAGGCACCATGTGATAAGCAGTAGAACTTAGTTTCAAAGTGAACTTTCCCATTTCTGTAGAAAGAAAACTTTTATCTAGGGTTTGGACATAGTACTGACCTTTACTACTTTATTAAAATAGTCTCTCTTTTTTTAACCGCCTCAATTTTTAAGTAATATATAGGAAATGATGTTTTTTATGGGGGGTAATACACATTTTCTAATACACATTAAAATAAGCATGTACAAACAAAATCGTCTTTTACATTAAATGTTGGAAAATACTGCTTTAGTCTATTTCATTCCTTTAAAGGACATGGTAAGGCTCTTTGTTTACCCTGATCTGTAGCCAGCACACTGAGTTATGCCAATCAACCATCTGATTTTGTTCAAGTCTCCAATTCTTCCGTGATAACTCACGAAAGGTTTGCTCAAATGCTTTGTTAAAATCAAACCACTTCATGCCTGTGGTCTTGTCTTCATCTAGCAGTGTTGTATGGAAGGGGTTGCACTGGTGTAGGGATTTCTTCACTAAGTGCCCTCAAAGGCATTTGTAAATGTCCTCATTTCGTGAGAACGGGAGGAGCATTTTTGAGTATCCAGGTGGGTGTGTAAAGATGAAAAACAATGGTTGCATTCTCTCACAACAAGAACTCGGGGAAGATTGAGAACAAACAGCAACACGCCACACTGATTTTCAACATAACCCATTCAGTTCCTCACTATTCATCTGTGTGCACCTAGAGGTATAGTCACCAGCTCTGGCACGGTCATCCCTGAATGAAGCAGAGGTCGTTTCTGGGCATCCATTGTTGTATCTTGGCATTTTCCTCGGCGTTATCAGCCCCTTCTGGAGGTATGAAATGGTTAGGTCCGACTTCCAGCCTCACCCACTGCAACAGAGTAGGAGCCCAGAGGGCTGACCCAGGTGCAGGTGAAAGGTCCAGATAGGCAAACGTGGCTCTGATGGGTACAGCATTAACAGCCAGTGCCCCTGGCAGGAGTTTGGATAGAAGGGAATAAAGCAAGTGTGACATCTCAGTGATGTGGAACCTGGGGTGGGGGGTGGGGGGTGGGGGGAGGCGGTAAGCGGCGGCTCAGAAGAAGAGAGGTAGGCAGTCTACATCAAGGAGGTCTTCAAAGACAGTCAATAAGGCCCCAGAAGCCTGGCAAGTCTGAGTCAGGACCCAGGTCCTAGGAAACAACTGAAGTGCCCACGGAGTATAGAAGAGGAAGAGAAAGCAGAGACCTAGCAACAAGAATGAGGGCACATGGGCTAGAAACTGGGCAAGAACTCAGAGCAAGGTCACTAGAGGTAGAAGCCACGCTAGGGGTCACCTAACCTACGGCGCATGTTGTTGCTAAGCCTTAATTATCTCCTGATTTAGGTTAGTAAGAGCTGAAGGAATAGAGGGTGGGCTGAGTGCACAGGTGATGGTGCAGAGCAGGAGTTCATCTCAAGGCAACAAAACTCATGTTTTCCCTATTGCACCCACCCAAGAAAGATGAGACACACACACACACACACACACACACTTCTCCAAGAGAGATGAGACACACCCACACACCTCCAAGAAAAAGGAAGACACATTAATTCTTGAGATGTTCACTAGACTAGAAGCCCTTTAAGAGCAGAAACCGTTGCATTAGATCACTTGTATTCGATACTCTCAGTGCCTAGCAGGGCCTGGCACGTGCTCAAGGAATATTTGTTGAAAAAGAGAGACAGTCTGTATTAGAAGGGTATTCCATGAGGCTCTCCCAGAGAAATTGAAGCATCTCCCAACATTGGGTCAACATTTCGCTGCGTGGCTGCCACAGTGGCTACTGAGTCATGTCCCTGTTTGTACCAATCTCTGCCTTCTCCTGACCAAGATGCTTCATGTCAGCTGATGTGTGAACTGTTATTCTTCTAACGAAGTGCAGAGCGAGCTACTGTATCGTTCCCCTCCAACCATGTATATTACCTGCCTGCTGAGTGTCAGCGGTTGAGTGTGAGAATCCTGCTCCACTGGGTAGCCCATCTGGCCTCCCCAACGGCCATCATTTCCTGAGCCTTTATCTACCTAGTGCTGACCTAACCCTTTCCAGACATTACCCCTTTCATTCCTCTAAAACCCTACAGAGTATGAGCTATCATTTCCATTTTACAAGGGTAGAAGCTGACGCTCAAAGAGCTAAATTACTTGCCCAAGATTATAAAACTTCTAATTGGTGACATTGAGATTCAAACTTTGATCTGCCAGAGCCCCCAGCTGGGACCTTTACACTTGACATGCACTGCTTCTTAACAGTAATCTCACAACAATGGAATTACTGCCTCCAGGCCGAGTTCCCCACCCCCACACTCAGTCCCTGGGGCTGAGAACCAGGAAGAGGGGCTGTGACACGCCCTGCCCTCCCCCAGGCCCTTGGTGCCAACCCACTCCTTGTCACTGTCTGATGGAGCTATGCTTTGTTGGCTCTGAGAGCTGGAGAGGGAGGACAGGAGTGCTGGGGTCGCTGCGACTCTGGGCGGCAGCCCATTCATTCATCACTGTCCCTGTTTGGCGTGTGAGCAGCTGGGCCTCCCAGCGCTCTCCCATGGTTGTCCCTGCGAAGCTCCTATAAAGGGGCCTGAGCTCTAGCCTCGCTGCTCCTGGACTATGGACACGGGGAGACTGCTGCTGTGGGTCGGTGAGTGTGTCACTCACCCAGGAGATGCCAGGCTTCATCAGTCTGTCATCCCTCTGGGGCCAGGAGGCAGCCTGGGCCTCCGGTGGCCTGGACTAGAGGGAGATGGACAGGATGTAGTGAGAGGCCAGAGGGGCGCAGGGAGGAGGGAGGAGGGAGTGGTTGTCAAACCGGGCTGCACGTCAAACACTTCTATGTCTGGTTTCCACCTCGGACCAGTGAAGTCAGAATCGCATTAGGGAGGAGCCCGGATGCCACTGTGCTTCCATTGGCAGCACTGGCTTGGACCCTTTGCTGGACTTCGGAAAGTCCTGGTTGTCCCCATGCACAGCGTGTGTGTAGCAACGCGGTGTTCACCAGAGTGAGGAGTTAGATATGTCTGGCCCCACTGATGCAGCTTAGAGACAAGAAACAAGTAAATGAACAGCTGTGGTGCTGAGCTGGGGGCTGCTCTCCAGGGCTGGAGGGCGTGCTGGGGTGTGTCACTCACTCGGGGCTATGAGCTGGGGGGGGGGGGGGGCACTGACTCTGTGTGTGATCCCTTCCTTTGTTTGCTGCAGGGCTGGCTCTTGCGCTGAGACATGGGGATGGTAAGGAGATGGAGTCCCCCTCTCCGGAGCCAGGTCGATTTCTCTGGCTGAGTGGTGCTCTGCGTTGAGTGTCCCCCGCATCCTCCTCACCCTGCCCTGGTCCTGTCAGGGTCACTGACTCAATCCAGTTCAGCAGAGGATTCTGTCACCTGCTGTTTGTGTCACCGTCTGTGTGCTGGGATCCAGACCCGGAAATCTGCTCTGACCACTATTTCCCAGGCCATTCTCAGCAGTGGGGTGTATGTCTGTGTGTGTGTATGAGGGTGAGGGGTGTTGCAGTGGCCTCTTGGGCTGTGTCCTCTGTGGAAGCTGAGCCCCCTCCCCTCCCTTGGTCTCTGTCGACTAATGTATGCTCTCCCTTGCCAGGCGCTGCCCACAAAGTGGTGTGTTATTTCACCAGCTGGGCACACTATCGACCTGGCCCTGCCTCCGTCTCGCCCAGTGACCTGGACCCTTTTCTCTGCACCCACCTGGTATTTGCCTTTGCCTCAATGAATGACAATCAGATGGTGGCTAAGGACGTCCAGGATGAGAAAACCCTCTACTCGGAGTTCAACAGGCTCAAGGAGAGGTGTGTTCATATGGGACGTGGCAGTCCTGCTTTCAGATTTTACAGATGGAAGAGAATTAAGACACACCCCCCACCCATTTTTTTTTTTTTCCGGTTAATGCTCTCCCAAGGATATTTTTCCATTGAATTTTTTTGAAAGAGTGGAAGGGAGTGAGGGGTGAGGGAGAGAGAGAAAGAGAGAGAGACATTGATTGGGGCCAGGGATCGAACCTGTAAACCAGGACTCTTCAGTATATGGGCTGATGCTCTAACCACTGAGCAAGGGCGAGAATTGAGCCTTTTGTTATTTGTCAACATTCCTCCATTCTTCTGGTCTGACCCTCCCCTCAAGCAGGACTCCAGAACGTCCCTGAATTGGGACTCCCTGCTGAGAAACACCCCACCCCTGCCTCTGCGGTGGCTGTTGCCTCTGCCTGAAATGTCCTTCTTGCCCTTCTGGGCCTGGCTACCCCCAACTCTCCCTTTAAGGCGAGTGGGGAGGATTCCAGGCATTTATCCTGTTAAAGTGCTTCGTCCCAAATGCATCGCAAACACCTGTGTTTTAATCGTCACCTTTCACCTGCAACCCCCACGTTGTGAATCCGTCAGGGGCTTCCTGGAGGCGGATGCCTGTGGGTGGGTTATGGCCCTCTCTTCTGCTTCGTTCCCCTTCCCTGTGCTCTGCTAGGCTCCTTCCCTCCTCCTGCCCTTTCACTTTCCCTCCCTCCCACCCCTACTTCCCATTGTCCCCGCAATGAATGCAGCTGCCCGCTGGCCTCTCGCACATCATAGGAACCAGGAGCTGAAAACCCTGCTGTCCATCGGCGGCTGGAACTTCGGCACGAGGTGAGACTGTGCCATCCCCATCTTCTCTCTGGGCGTGGCAATGGCAGGTGGGAGGGGGGAGCAGGCCAGTAGGAGCGAGGACAGGCGGGGAAGCCAGAAGAGCTGATGTAGACACTTGCCCCAGGTCCTGCTCTGGCCCTGGAATCAAGAGAGACTCAGGGAAGTTCTCGCAGGTGAGGGGGAAGGGGGTGGGGGAAACGAGGGGGCAAAATGGGGTGCTCACAATCGTCCCCCAACCCTTCCTAAGAGGCAGGGGTTTTGTCTCAGACTGGGGAGGAGTCTCGTTTAGGGCAAGAGGTAGAAAGCCCCACCCTCACAGGGCCTGCGTTTCCTCACTTGATAAGTGGATGCTTACACAAATACTCACCTCAAAGGGTTGTTCGGGGTGTGGGAAGGAAGTAGCGTAAATGTAATGCCACACGAAGGACTTTGGCACATGGTGGCAGCTCTTCGAGCCCCTTACTCTCCACGAGGCAGCGTGCAGGTGAAAAACTGCCTTCCTGCTCTCTGAAGGAGCATTTCCCCAACTTCATGGGAGAGGCCAGGGGAGAGGCCACGCTGCCTCCTCGCCTCTCCCTCCGTGGCCACGCCTCTCCCTCCGTGGCCACGCCTCTCCCTCCGTGGCCAGGTTCTGAGCACTGGCCACTGCAGACGCTGGACCAGGAGTTTACACACAAGAGGCCACAGAGTGGTTGTTTGCATTTCACATTTGCAGAACAGAGAGCAGGAGGGGGAGGTGTTAAGGAACCTACCATATTTCATGCAGGTGTCCCTCTGATCACCCGCTAGGAGGCGGCCTGCCTCACCCTGAATCTGGCTGTGTCAATCAATGCACGCAGAACTAGCCAAGACTTGCTTAAAGTTCAACTCCCATCAATTAGAAGTTTTCCAACAACGGAGAAAAGAGTAGAAAATTATCAAACAGCCAATGAACAAAAGAGCCCAGAGGCCAGAACCCCTATCAGAGCCCGGGCCTCAGGCACTATGCTTTGCAGCGCAGGCCCCGGTCAGCTCTGAGGTCTCAGTAGAAATGCTGGCCCTTGGCTGGGTCCCTCCCTTAGTCAGGTCAGGGAGAGGATGTCCACGCTAGCACAGTGGTGGGGATTGAGTAGCTCCCAGGAGGGCACAGCAGGGGCAGAGTGCCTGGCCTGTGACCACTGTGTCTTCTACAGCCGTTGATACTGAGTCCATCTCCACTCCAGGCCGGCGCCGGGTTTGTGTCTGCCTGGGTCCCCATTCCTGGGTACTCAGCCCTGGTGCTGGGAAGGAATCTGAAGACAGTTTGAGATTTTCAAAGACCTGCCTTCCTCTCCTCCAGCCACGTCCCTGTGCCCTTCATGGGGACCAAGGACCTTACAGGAGGTCATGGTTCTACAGAGAGAGCTCCTTGCCACCTGCCCCTCCCCGTCTCCCCGCAGGTTCACCACTATGCTGTCCACACCTGCCACCCGGGAGAAGTTCATCAGTTCAGCTATCTCCCTCCTGAGGATGCACAACTTCGACGGTCTGGACCTCTGCTTCTTGTACCCTGGGCTGAGAGGCAGCCCTGAGCATGACCGGTGGAATTTCCTCTTCCTAATTCAAGTAAGGCCCGGCTGGCAGCTCCTGAATCTGGAAACAATTCTACTTTGATCATAGGTGGGCTCGTAACAGAGGAGGAGCAGGAGGCCAAGGGCAAGGGCGGGAGAGCCGTAAGGGAATGTTCCTTTCCTGCCACCACCCTAGAGGTGTTGGACCAAAGAGCTGCGGGGCAGGTGTCCTCCGTGGCTCTTGCTCTGTCATATCCAGCGCTTGCCCCAGGCCTCCCACCCAGGTGATGCCTTCTCCTGGCAGCTTCCTGGGCTCCTGCAGGCAGGCAGTCCGACCCCTTGCTCCGGAGCCTGCCTGCCACCCTGTATGCAGTCACCTCTAAAGAGCCTATGGACAGGGCCTGAGGCCGACTCACCTTTATGCTTCCAGAGCCTGGTCAAGGCTCCGTCTACAAAGGCTTCCTGGGTGGTGTCCTCTCTCCCTTTCTGTTTTGCCTGGTTCTCTGCATCTCCCTCTCTCATGTCCCAGGAGCTGCTGCTCGCCTTCCAGAAGGAGGCCCAGTTCACCATGTGTCCAAGGCTGCTGCTCTCAGCTGCCGTCTCTGGGGATCCACAAATCATCCAAATGGCTTACGATGTGCCCCGTCTAGGAACGTGAGTGGGGGCTGCCTCGGAGGGCAGGACATTGAAGGGCAGGAAGCAGCTTGAGCTCAGACCCCCAAGCCTGGGGTGGGGGCAAGGATTGGCTCCACCTGGCTTTCTTTAGGCGTCAGAGTGAGGTGATGTGGTACCAGCCCCTCACATCATCATGGAGAGTGTCTCTGTGCAGTCTATTGCTAGGTCTCATGGGAAAGAGTCCCATGAACCTGGCTTCTGCTGTCCCAGAAGACATCTGTGGACACTGGCTGTTTGGCAGATGACTGGCATTGAGAGGCAGCTGAGTACCAATCACTGACACAGGACCAAGACTGGGCAGGCCCCGCCGGGCCCAGTTTGCAGAGCAGGTTCCACAGCCAAAGAATAGCTCGTAACTCCTTCTGAACAGGCCAGCTCTGGACTAATTCGCTCGGATTTCAAGAATCGAGCATTTACAGAAGGGAAATGGAGGCAGATGCAGAACAGAGAGGCTGGGGTGCTTCTGTGAGTGGTTACACCAGGGAGTGTGGTTTCAGTGAGAGCAGAAGGGTGGGAGACCCAGGGGTTCGTTAGTCACACAGCTAGGCAGGGCTGAGGGGGTCCTGCCTTCACCAGCGGGGTGACCTTAGGCGAACTGGTTAACCCACTCAAGTTTCAGTTTCTCCAACTTCCAGTCAGAGGCAGTCACAATACTGGGAGTATTGGCCGGATTGAAATGAAGTGAGAGAAGCCATATAAACCCTTACACTAGCGACCTGGTAAGGAAGGGCTCAGTTACACTGGGCCACTAGGACAGCTTTCCGGATGAGGTGGCTTTCAATGTCCCTTGAATTGCAGACGGACAGAAGCCCTCTCGCTGCTGTGGGATAGTACTTCTTTACTCATGTCTGTGTCTGCACACCTGTTGGTACATGTGTCAGGCTCGACTGTCTTTGTTTTCTTGTCTGAGTCCTGCCTGTTTCCATGGATACGCTCAGGATGGCTTAGGTCCCCAGGCACAGTGGTCCCTACCTAGTAGTTTGTTCTAGTGGCACTATTTTAAGTGGATGGCCCAGTATGGGCAGGCCCATCAGGCAGAAATAGCAGGGAAGATTGGGTGGGCAAAGCACAGCTAGTTAGCTAGTTAGCTAGTTAGTGCAGTGATGATCTGACTTAATCATCTAGCTAGCCCAAACCGTATACACATTTCGTCCTGCTGCCCTGTACAGGCTCCTGGATTTCATCAGCGTCTTGACTTTCGACATACATGGGAGCTGGGAAGAGTTCATAGGGCACAACAGCCCCCTGTTCTCTCAGCCAGGAGACCCCAAATCTGTGGTAAGAGAAGGGAAGTTCTCAGAGGAAGCCAGACCTCTGCCACGGAGCCCAGGCCATAGTAACAGGAGGGTTTGTGATTTCCTATGCAGTCTCATGCCATGGATTATTGGCGGAAGCTGGGGGCCCCCTCCGAGAAGCTCCTCGTGGGGTTTCCCACCTATGGGCGGACGTTTCACCTCCTCAAGGACTCTGAGCATTGGTTGCAGGCAGAAGCTGTGGGACCTGCATCTCCAGGGAAGTACACCAGGCAGCCTGGCTTCTTGGCTTACTATGAGGTGACAGGATAGGAACCTCTGTCTATTCGTTAAGGCTCCCCCACCTGCAGCGTGGGCAAGAGTAAGGTCAAGGGGCAAAGGAAGGGTGAGGGCTACAGACAGGATCGAGAGGTGGTTTGCTGGGGCAAGGGAAAGCCACTCTCTGGGATTGTTTCTTTTTCTTCAGGGAAGTTATTTGAGTCCTTTGTAAGGGGTGGGGGCTAGGAGGAACCTGAATAAAGGGGGACAGGTATTTCACTCTTAAAAGAATCTTAAATGTTATACACGCTAATCCTGACTTACTATACAGCCTAAATATAATTAATATTTGCCATATATATAAACTTTCAAACATTTGCAAAGTAAAAGAATAGTGTGACCTCCTCTCCCCGCTGCCACTACCACATCCCCTTCTCCCATCCCCCTGTTTCATTGATTAACCTCTCCTGGCCACTCTTGTTTCATCTCTGCTCCCTGACTCCCTCTCCACTATGAGATTATTTTGAAGCAATTCCAAAAATATCCTCTACTACAGATTCTTCCATCTCTACCCCAATTCCACTTCTTTAATCCCAGCCTCAGCAAAGCTTTCTGTTTTGTGGAGGAAAGACACGAAGACCCAAGGGAAAGTGAAACACAAGAGAAGACAGTGAGAGGCACAGCGTGTGTGAGAGGCTGTAGGATCGGGAAGGGTCTTATGGAGCAGGTAGAACCCTGATGGGCAGGCATGACAGGATGGGAAGGACCTCCCAGGTGGAGGCTAGGACAGCAGGTCCAAGGGTACCGGAAGGAGAGTTATAGCTTTGCCTTAAGTAGTAGTGGCGGGCCAGTGTCTCTCCAATCTTTGCTCTGTGCTGACCTGCTGGGATGTTTTCCTGCAGATCCAATGAAGCAGAGTGATGGATGGTAGCATAGTGAAAGAATGTTCCTGAAGGGCATTTGGGGTCAAAGAGCTCTTGATAGAACTTTCAAAGAACAACAACAACAAAAAGACTTAGATATGAACTTCTGCAGCCCAGCTTGAACACTTCTGCTTGCTGAAAACCCAGCTGACCCCCACATGCTTGATTGACCAACAACTGACTTCTCTTTGCCTTTGAGAACTTTAAATTCATCAGAGGCTCCAATGCTAGTTTGATAACTACTTATATGGGGTAGTTTATGCCCATTTCTAGTGAACAGAGGAGAGACTTGTTCATGAAAACTCTTTGGAAACAATACAGGTCTGGTCAAGGGTCAGGTGTGCTGCTGCTGGTACGTTGGTGTCGGCATTATTCACCAAACCCAGGTTGGGTTTCTTAAGGAAGTCATCCACCTTGGTTCTCTTTCTATTGTTTCCATCATGGACACTAGAGGAAGGAATGTGGGGAATTCTTTATTCCTGGGCAAGGAACAGTGTGTCTGCTGGTGCTTCTCTCCATGGCCCTTCACAGAACTAACTTGCGATCCTCCTGGCAGATTTGCTCCTTTCTCCAGAGAGCGAAGAAGTGCTGGCTTGAATATCAGCGTGTCCCTTATGCCTACAAGGGGGAGGAGTGGGTTGGCTATGATGACGCCATCAGCTTCAGACACAAGGTGAGGCCTTGGTTCTTTCTTGATCTAGCATGTAGTTTCCCTTTGGGTGAGTGTTAGGCATACCTGAACTAAATGGGGTTTACTAATTCTACCTACCCAACCCTCTTATTTTAAAGAGAAGAAAACTCAGTTTTTCAAAATCCCATAGCTAATATGTGGTAGAGGCTAGATTCAAATACAGGCTATACTCCTACCCATCCTGCTATATTGCCTCCTGGGAGTCCGTCTTCTGTTTTGTTGCCATTGTGTTCAGTCTGGAGCGCGGCCAGTATAGCAGGTTGACAGACTACTCCTTTGCAGGCGTTGTTCATAAAGAAAGAGCACTATGGGGGGGCCATGGTTTGGACATTGGACCTGGACGACGTCAGGGGCACTTTCTGTGGCACTGGCCCTTTCCCCCTGGTCTCTGTGTTAAAGAACCTCCTGTTGCAGGCTGGTAAGTACCTATGACCTGGAAGCTAGGGTCGGAGGTTGTATAAGCAGGCACTGGGTGGGTCCCTTCTGTTAGATCTAAAGGCAACATGACATTGAGAAAAGAGAATGAGCTTTGGTTATTCTCAGGCCAATCCGTTTTCTAATCTCGGTTTAGATGAGTGCTTCACTTGACTGCTCTGAGCTTGGTTTCTGTATCTGCAAGATGGGAATAATCCTTATACTCCTGACATTATTATAAGAACCAGATGACATATGGAATAAAATCCGGGCTGGCTCATAGTTAGCACTCAGTATATGTTAGTTTATTTCTCTATTGGTTTTTATCTCCTGCTTTCATGGTCAAGGGCCAGAAAAGGAAATTAATTTCTTTGGCTTCCTCTTTGATTGTTGAACCTTCCCTGGCAGTTAGGAGATGGCCTGGCATGCTAGAGCTGATGGTTGATAGTCCTCATTTTATGGATAAGAAGCTTAGGGCTCAAAAAGGTATTACAGCTATTCAGGGGTGCAGATGGGATTCCAACCTGATTCTTTATGATATACTGTCCAGAATAACTTTCTCTCTTCTTTCTTTCTTTCTTTCTTTCTTTCTTTCTTTCTTTCTTTCTTTCTTTCTTTCTTTCTTTCTTCCTTCCTTCCTTCCTTCCTTCCTTCCTTCCTTCCTTCCTTCCTTCCTTTCTTTCTTTCTTTCAATAGTTTATTATTGATTTTTAGAGAGAGAGAAAGGGAGAGGGATAGAGAGATGGAAACATCGATGAGAGAGAAACATCATCCATCGGTTGCCTCATGCACACCCCCTACTGGGGATTGAGCCCACAACCTGGGCATGTGCCCTGACCAGGAATCGAACCAGCGACCACTTGGTTCATGGGTCGATATGCAACCACTAAGCAACACCAGCCAGACCAAAGCAGCTTTCTTGACCTCAGTGCTACTCTGGGTGCCTCCTACATTGGGGGACACAGGAGGTTTATCCTTGAGGACTCAACAAGTAAAGAACTAGGCCATGGGAGCAAGGTTTTGCTGAAGGTGCCGCTGGAGAGGTCAGAGTGAGGGCTCAAGGATAGAGAACTGGCAGGCTCCTTCTTGGGTCATTCACCAGGAATCTAACAAATTACTGAGTGCCCATGGGCATCTGGGATCATGTTAACATGATGGGGTGGGGGAGCAGGGTTTCCATGTGGTGGGGTTTTATCTGTGTCCTCAAGTACGTTCATTGTGGGATCCTCCGATTTTGGACTTGGGGAGCAGGCACTTCCGCCCTGGAGTGGTGCTAGCCCTGCTAGTAGTTATGGGATGGGAAGGAAGGGTTAGGACTCTTATTTTTTTCTGATGATTTTCTATAGAGTCCAGTTCAACTCTTTCACCGAAATTTTGGCCCTCGTCTGCTATGAATTCTTCAAACACTGGCTCAGGAGGGCTGACTGTGACCAAGGCACTGCCCACTGTTTCGGGGATTTTGCTCTCAGGAGGAGAGGGTGTGGCCACTGAGACCCAGAGAAAGACTGAAAATATGACCACAATCCCCAGAGGTGGGATTGTGACCCCTACAAGGGGAACTGCACCCTTTGTAAAGCACACTGTAGTTCTACAAGGGAAGACTGAGACCCCTGGGGAAAAGACCTTGACCCCTGTGACCCCTGAACAGATGACTATGACCTCTGGGCACCTTGAGACTGAGACCTCTGGAGTGAAGATCATGGTCCGTAGGAGGAAGGCTGTAGCACCTGCAAAGATGAGTGTTCCTTTGGGAAAGATGACAGTCACCCCCAATGGGAAGACTAAGACTCTACGAGGAGAGCATTTGACATCAGAGGTGGACACAGACCCCTGATAGGTTACTTTGCTCTTTGGATGGAAGCTGAAACAGGATGCTGCCCTCTGACCTGTCATCCAGCTCCTAGGACACTTCTTTTGCCTCGTTCCCATTGATGGAAACCATTCTGTCAACTGATGATCCTTTCAACCAGTCCTCTCTCTCTCGGCATAGCAAACGCTGCTGTGGCTCGAGGATCCTATGCTCTGTTGGTGGCAGATGCTGGGGAAAGCCCTTGTCTTTTCTTCCAAGTCGCCTGGCAGAAGCCTCCTGTGCCTAAGCCTTCATACACCATTCATGGGGCAAAGCAGGTCCCAAAGCCACAGTGAGCTAATCTCTTCTCTGTTGAATAAACTGGAAGCAAAGAATCCATCCGAGTTCTTTGACGTCATTTCTTTCTCTCTTCCCTTCCCTTCCCTTCCCTTTCTTCCTTCCTTCCTTCCTTCCTTCCTTCCTTCCTTCCTTCCTTCCTTCCTTCCTTCCCCCCTCTCATTTTCTTAATTGACTTTATTGGGGTGACATTGGTTAGTAGAATCATATAGGCTTCAGAGATACAATTATATAACACATCATCTGTATATTGTATTGTGTGTTCACCACTCAAATCTGAAGTTACTTTCTTTTTTTTTTAAATTCTCACCTGAGGCTATTTTCCCATTGATTTTTAGAGAGAGAGAGGAAGAGAGAGGGAAAGACAGAAATATTGATGTGAGAGAAGCACATCCATTGGTTGCCTCCTGCATGTGCCCCGCCGGACCAGGGCCCGGACCAGGAGGAGCCTGCAACTGAGGTACATGCCCTTGACAGGAATTGAACCTAGGACCCTTCAATCTGCAGACTGATACTCTATCCACTGAGCCAAACCAGCTAGGACTGAAGTTACTTTCTTGAAATGACCTGTACGACCCAGTTTCAGCTTCTCCTTTTCAAGGTCACTTTCCCCTAGGCCATTTTTGGGAAGTGGGAGTTGTGTCTAGCCCACACTGACGTTTTCCACTGTGGATTATGTGCTTCTCTTTCTCCCCTGATTAACCTCTCACTTCACCTTGGTCAGAACCAGAGTCTCTTCTAGAGAAGTTTCCTGTAATCCTCAAGGGAGGCTGGGAGAAGGAGGGGGGAGTTGAATCTTCCAATTATATTCCCTGCTTGGTAAAATCTTAGTTGTCTCTAAAAATATATCCCAACCATTCTTTTCCATGGGAAGCCATTGAGAGGAAGGCAAAACACTGCATTTTGGGGTGTTACCTGCATGCTTCTTCTAGGTCTCCCCCATAAACACCAATCCTCACTTACTACACGTTTTCGTCTACCTTGGGGTGTTTTCATGGGCATGAAGGACCCTCAGACATTAGTATAGACACAAGACCAATTTCTAGTCCTCCCCTCTAGGAGACGATGATGCTCAGAGTGGGTGTCATACTTATCACCAATGTTACCATTTCTTTGAAAGTGCAGTCTACAAGTCTTAAAATGAGTCTCAAATTAAAACTCCAGTAGCGACTTACTAAACAGGCTAGAGAGGGAAAGACTAGAATGAACCCCATGGTGTTGGAATCAGAGATATCATATGAAGTCATGATTCTAAAAGTGTACATAGATAGGTCAATAGAAAAATCGATATGGAAATACAGTATGTGAATACATAATTATATTCCCAGCTTGGACACTGAGAGAGCCTGGAAGCAGTGATATTTCAGAAGCAATAAGCACATCTAATGCTCAGGTCTTGACTTCTAAATTTTGTTTTTCAATAAAAGGAACCAGGGATCCTTGAAAATATAGCTGATTCTTGGGCTGGGGCAGGGAAGGCACTTATGTATTCATGAAGTAAGGAAGTACTAAAAAATCAATGAGGCCATGTCAGAGGGATACAAGAGCCACCCTGGAAGAGGTCCAAATGGCCAAAATTGGGACAATTTGCACAACAAAATAATAATAATTAAAAAAATAATAATAATGGATTTTAACCCTTAGAATAAAGTAAATATCATGAGTTCACACATTATCTATGAATAACTGAATTTAAAAAATGGAGAAGAAGGGACAGCTGCTCCTTAAAATAGAATGTCAGTTAATAAATGCTAAAGAAAGAGTCTAGGGTGTGATAAGAGACTGAGGCACAGATATGCAACGGGAGTCTTAGGAACCACCGGCAAGACGACGATTTGACTGATTGTCATGAGTGGGAGAGAGGCAGGGTGCAGGCTCCGCGGGCATGACTAATGAACAGGGACAGTTGTCTACACCCAGGAAAGTGAGCTAAGGAGAACATGTTATGAGCTATCCTCACTTTCCAATTTGAATTTTCAAAACAACGATTTTGTAAGTTAGAAATACTGCCAATAGGTGGCAGCAGCATACAGGGTTACATTTTTTTTTAATGAGGACCAGAAGAAAACTTGGTCCTTGCATGCAAATGAATAAAAAAAATGTTCCCCATAAAATAAAATATCTTTTTTTTCCATAAAATATCTTTCTACAAAAAAGGGAAAGCAAGTATAAATCTCTTTGTTGTTATTATCATTAAAATTGATAGTTTCGTGTCCATTGAAACTATGAGAGCTTGCGTACACCAGGCTCAGAGGAGGAGGCTGTGGTTAGGAAAAGGTTGAGTTCAGACACAGCAGAGACGTAGTCCCACCTCTGCCATTTATTGACTACATGATCATGGGGGTAATTTGACTATGTGTCAGTCATTTCAGCAGGAATGCAGACATTTGCATACCAGGGCCATTTCTTAATTGTCTTGGCACTTCCAGAGCTCATTACGGAGGTGAGCATAGAGTGGGCATTCAATACATGTTGGCTAATTTGTGAACTCAGACGTTGAAAATAAGGAGCAGAGTGTCGTGGACTATGAGGATTATCTATGGAAAGCGTTAGCCAGGACTGATCAGAGGAAGAGGGAGGAGAAAGAGAAGTAGAGAGTAGATTGTAAATCTCAAAACAGCACGTGCCCTTTGAAGTTAAAGAGTAAACTGTTCCGTTGTTCTGGCAGAAATTGCCAGCACCCACTTCCCAGTAGGCATGGGCACCAGGATCTTTTGTCTCCAGTAAACTTTGCATTTGTTATCACATCCTAATCGTTAGATTCCATCAGCAAAGCCACTAATTGCTTTTTAAATAGACCAGAGAGTAGATAAAGTGCTTCATGCTTGCCAAGGGGAAAAACAAACAGAATCCATAGAGGTGAAGGGGAACAGGCTGTTACAAAGGTAGGAAAGTCCAGGTGCCTGGAGATGAAAAGTGCAGGGAGATCAGGGTATAAGAGAGGGACCCGACCTCCCTCTGTGGGTCCCAACCCTTGGGTCTGTCACTGTGTCCTGTGTGTTGGTGAAAATCGGCACCATGAAGATCCTGGTCTTGGTCTTGGTTTGCCTACATCTCTCAGAGGGTGTGGAAAGGTGTGTATTGGGATTCCGCCTCATTGTGAATTTCACTAAGGGAGCGTGAAAAGCAAGGGAAGAGCAAAGGGTTTCAGGTCTCTTGGAGAGACAGTCAGGTTGTACCACGAACTGAACACCCACTGGGGGCCAAGACTTAAAATGGATGGATGGATGGATGGATGGATGGATGGATGGATGGTGTGTGTGTGTGTGTGCGCGCGAGGATAGGTTGAGTGTTGGCTTAGAAGAATGGGCAATCCCTGTCCCAAGCTTACAGCAGGCGCTGGGAAGAAACAGACAGTTATTCTCTGGAAACAAGATATAAGCACAATATTATGTAGTGTGCTTCTCTGCTGGGAATCTAGGAATGACTGTAGTGGTCAGAACTTGCTAAAATCCAGGAGGATTTCCTGTACCTCGCTCTTCTTGAGCAGAGAGTACTGAAGAGATTTGAAAACTCCAGGTCAGATCATTGAAGAGGTTGCTTTAACAGGGCAAAGTGAAGCTGATTCATTTTTTTAACCCTATTCTCTGCAGAGTCATTCTTAAAAAAGGCAAGTCTATCCGCCAGACAATGGAGGAGAAGGGCGTCCTGGAGGAGTTCCTAAAGAACCACCGAAAGGAGGACCCAGCCGCCAAGTATCATTTCAACAATGATGCTGTTGCTTATGAACCCATCACTAACTACTTGGATGTGAGTGAAGGTGGAGGGGTGTCCATCCTCTTGGCTGATAACCCTGTAAAAGTACTCATTTACACCCCTCATTAGCTCTGATTTGGACTAATTACTAAACCCAAGTCTCACTTTCCTATAGAAAGTGTCTAAATAAATTATGGGTTGGTGGTATCTAATAGGGTAGTAGCTCCCTTTCCTTTTCCCCTTTTCTTTCGTTACTCGACCATGTCTCCAAAGCCCCATTTATATGGTTAAGAGACTTATAGGAGTAATATTCGACTCAATGGAGTGATCCCAGGGAAGTCCTAGCAATGAGCTGCAGGAGAAAGAAGAAAAACATGTGCCCTAGCTGGTTTGGTTCAGTGGATAGAGCATCAGCTTACCGACTGACTGAAGGGTCCCAGGTTTGATTCCAGTCAAAGGCACATGTCCAGGTTGCCGGCTCAATCCCTAATAGGGAGCATGCAGGAGGCAGCCGATCAATGATTCTCTCTCATCATTGATGTTTCTGTCTCTCTCTCTCTCCCCTCTCCCTTTCTCTTTAAAGTCAATAAAAATATTTTTTTTAAAAGAAGGAAAACATGTGCAAGGCCACTAGGGGAAATCACCCCCTTTGGAAAGATACACTGGTGTTCAGAGAAAGCGTTAGGATGATCTCGAGGCTATGATGTCTACTCAGGGCATCTTGACTTACTGGTGTCCCATAGACTGTTCTTAGGAAAATGTTACACAGAGCATCAGAGCTGGAAG
Organism: Murina feae; assembly: GCA_004026665.1. Lineage (NCBI taxonomy): Eukaryota > Metazoa > Chordata > Mammalia > Chiroptera > Vespertilionidae > Murina > Murina feae. The sequence goes on along the minus strand of PVJC01005104.1, from coordinate 14,966 downwards.
CCACTTTAGGGAATCACACATGGGGTGGGAAATTGTGGGAGAAGTTTCTTATTTCCCTAAGGAGTGATTTGGGCAAAATGTGACTCCCAGTGGGTCTGCTTCTTCCCCACCCTTAGGACAAGGCTAAGCTGTGTCATGAGGGTGACAAACCTTTCTTTGTAGGCTTTCTATTTTGGGGAGATAAGCATTGGAACACCACCCCAAAATTTCCTGGTCCTCTTTGACACTGGCTCTTCCAATCTGTGGGTGCCCTCCACCTACTGCCAGAGCCAGGCCTGCTGTGAGTATACCACCATGCCACCCCTGCCATGGATGGGAGCAGAGTAAGGGGCAGAGTCAGGATTGGCCCAGGTTATAATGTCAAGTACAGAGTTCTTGGTGCATATCATGATCTCTTCCTTCTTAAATTAGGAACCTCTAGAAATCTTGCCCTCAGTCTTGCCAACCGTTTTGGAGAGAGGCAGCAGACAGACTGAAACTTCCACTTCTTTCTACATTGTCCCTTTCCCTCCTCTCTCTCCAGTGGGCCAGAATCCCTGACATTTTTGGGGGGCATCCATCCCTCAGGGAATGATGGGTTGAAAGGAATTCGGGCAATGGTTGCTGCCTAAGGGGACAGACTTTTCTGGGCTAACACGGTTTGTCTATATTGTGAAGGATCTGAGGCCGAGCCCCGCCCCAGACTTGGCCTGATGATCCCAGGCCATTGAGGCATTCTGGAAAGCAGTGAATGGTGCTAATATTTCATTCTGTCTTTCTACAGCCAATCACAACAGGTTCAACCCCAGCCTGTCCTCCACCTTCAGAAACAATGGGCAAACCTACACACTGTCCTACGGGAGTGGCAGCCTGAGTGTGGTCCTGGGATATGACACTGTGACTGTGAGTGATGTTCTCAGAGCCTCTGAGGTTCTGTGCTTCATTCCCGTTCCTAAAGCCTTAAGCGCTCAGAGAAACCCACGATGACTAGTCAGGTCAAACCTTCCCAGGAGCTGAGAGTTGGAAAAGGCATCAAAGGCGATCTCATTCAACCTTCCTCCCAAGACAGGAGTTGCCTCCACAGCGGCTCTGGCTGCAGAAAGCCCGTTACGCTGTGTTGAAGCCGTGTGTCTTCTAGTGCCCCTGTTCCCTGCTCTTCACTCTACCCTCTGCAACCACATCTGCTTCCTCCTCCACACAGCTTCACCTTGGTTATTTGAAGATCTGTCTTATGTTTTTATGTCTGACACCCATAGCTTCTCTACCGATTTTGCACGTGGACTGCTCAATACAAAACCAGTCGCTGTCCATGGAAATGGAAACTAGAACCCCAGAAAACAACCGCCTTTGCTTCCCCCAGCACCCACACTCTTTCTCCTAAAACATACGTGGTTGGGTGACGCTGTCGCCCTTTCACCTTCCACACCCACACCCAGGAGCGAGCTCGGCATGAAAGAAGCCAGCTTCTCTTCCCAGCACACGTTCTAGACTCCAGACACTGGGCACCTACATCCAGGAAGGATTTGTCCGTGTCGAGTTATCCAGCTGCTCTGTCTGCTTGGCCCAGGTTCAGAACATCGTCGTCAATAACCAGGAGTTCGGCCTGAGCGAGAATGAGCCCAACAACCCTTTCTACTACTCAGACTTTGATGGGATCCTGGGGATGGCCTACCCCAACATGGCGGTGGGCAATGCCCCCACAGTCATGCAGGGGATGCTGCAGGAGGGCCAGCTCACCCTGCCCATCTTCAGCTTCTACTTCTCTCGGTAAGAGGCCTTGTCCCGGGAAGAGGTGAGCAAACGAGGCTCCGTGGGGGCTTTGGACAGCTCAACCTCAGACGGAGCTCAGGCTGTAGAGTTTTCTGACTCAGTGACTATAAGCTGCTATGCATTTCTGAAAATTTATAAACACATTTTTAGGGGAATTGTATCTTAAATGCACTGGAAGAACTTTTCGTTGTGGCCATAAACCATACGATGACTCTTTTCTTAAAAAATAAGCAGTAGTCCCTCGACAGTTGTCCAGTAAACCTGGAGATGGCTGCGAGGGATCAGCGTTAACTGTGGAGCTAGAGAACAAGGGCCGCGAACATTGACCATGAACATGAGGACAATAATGAGATGATAATTGAACGGCACCTCTGGCTTTATGTAGCAGCGACTTCCAATGACATCTCACAAATCCTGTTGTTGGTCCCATTTTTCCAGTGAGGAAACGGAGGCTCAAACAAGTTGTGGATGTCAAGAAAGCTCCCCCACGTGGGTGTTAAGCTGAGACTCAAACACAAACATCCTGATCTGGAACCCAGTGCTTTTCCTTCTCCTTCTGGCCTTGAACTTTTGTGACACGCTTCACTCCCTGCTTTTCTTTTCTACACACACGATCCTCAGGGAACTTGAAGTCCAAATAAATGCTTTTCGTCTATGACTGGCAGGTGCAGGGTAGTGAACACAATGGACCCCAGTCCTCTCAGCATTACCTGGTGACCTACCTGGCCACGACAGAAACACCCCCATCACAGCAGCCCAGGCACCTCTGTCAGGCCAACCCCGGGTGCTCTCAGAGGGGTTTCTTGCTTTGCCCCAAGCAGGGTGTCTGGGATAGCTTTTTTTCAGGTGCCTGATTTACAAGTTCATCTTCTTTATGGACATGGTCTGTGTTTCCAATTCTCTGATAGTTATTTCTGAGAATAACTGGGTGTCTCTCTGAGAATTCCCCTTTCCCTTGTACTTGAGCCAGGTGAAGTCTAAAGAGCACCCCCTCGTTCTGCCGTACCCCTGTGTGGGAGGGAGGGAGGGAGGGAGGGGAGAGGGGAGAGAAGAGGCAGGAACGCCTGACCCATCTGTGTAATGGAAACTCATGTTTGTGGCATTCCTTTTCAGCCAACCAACCCGTCTGTACGGCGGAGAGCTCATCCTGGGCGGTGTGGACCAGCGGCTTTACTCCGGTCAGATCGTCTGGGCCCCTGTCACCCAGGAACTGTACTGGCAGATTGCCATTCAGGAGTGAGTAGAGCAGCAGAGAGTGCCAGAGGGTGAGGAACACACGTGGGTGTTTCTCTAGCATGACAGTATTCCCTGTTGCTGGCATGGCATGACTTTCTCGAGGAACCACCAAGCCCTCAGGCTGGCATCCAGTTCCTGCCTCCCAAGAGCTTTCAGCCAGAGCTGGAGGGGTTTCCAGACCAAGCCTGAGGGCAACACCCTGTGACCAGAAATGCACAGAAGCGCGCCTGGCAGAGGTGTTAGGGGGTGGCCTGCTTCCTGGAAGAGCCAGAATGCCGCAGCTGGGCGGTTGGTGGGTGAGTGCTGGTCATGTTGGTAGCAGACGCTCCTGACTCTCTCGGTACTGGTGTCCCCCTCAGGTTTGCCATCGGTGACCAGGCCACGGGCTGGTGTTCCCAGGGCTGCCAGGCCATCGTGGATACGGGCACCTTCCTGCTGGCAGTTCCCCAGCAGTACATGGGCTCCTTCCTGCAAGCGACAGGAGCCCAGCAGGCTCAGAACGGTGATGTGAGTAACCAGAAGCCACGGGAGTCTCTGTACAGCCAGGCAGGCTCAACACAGGGGCCCGGGCTCAGGCAATGAGGTCATCAGAGGGAGGAGGAGGGGCTGGGTGGGCCCCTGAGCCCCTGGCAGGACAGATCGGGTGGGAACACAGCATGAACTCTCTGTGCAAGGAAGGGTAAGGGGGTAATACCGACTCCATCCAGACTGTGAGTCTGGGACCCACGGCTAGTGGCGGGCGCTGTTAACCCATCGCAGGTCTTAGGAACACACGCCAGCTTGGTCTGGCCACTGTCATTTGGATTTCTGTCTTCACTTGGAAAACATCTTTACTCCGAGAAGCCTCTGGTCCCCACCCCTCCTCCTCTTTGCACACGTATCAGTAGTTTGCTTCTCCTTGTATGGGAGAGTCTGGGTCCAGACTAAATCCTGGCTCCTCAAGCTGTGTGTGTGTGTGTGTGTGTGTGTGTCCACACCTTTTCTCTGTAATTTGTACTTTCTGGGCTTAGAAATTGTTGTGGATTTGTAGCCATAGAGATACGACCCAGGCCTAAGAGCTGAGATGCCTGAGAGTATTCCAGAAGAAAAAGGGGAGTCTGGTCAGCATTTTATAGGAGTCAGGCCCTGTGGTCCTCACTCTGACAGAGCCTGTGCTGCAAGGTCAAGCACAGAGTCACCCAGGAAAAGGGGGCTTGCCCTTCGTCTGGGCTCCGGGGGGGGGGGGGGGGGGGGGGGGGGGGGGGGGCGGGCGCTCTACAGCTTTGCCTTTTGTGTGTCCCAGTTCGTGGTCGCCTGCAACTCCGTGGAGAGCTTGCCCACCATCACCTTCATCATCAGCGGGTCCCAGTTCCCTCTGCCTCCCTCCGCCTATGTCCTCAACGTATGTCGTCACTCCCAGGATACGTGGTTGGATGGGCCCTACAGCTGTCCCGTGCCAGCTCACATCTGGGCAGCTATGGAGAATCCCCAGGGCAGGGCTGGGGGCGAACAAGAATTCAGAGACCACAGAGGGTGCCACGGAATACAGAGTGGGGGAAGTGGGCGTGGGGAGGTCTCCACAGTGCAAATGGTTATATCCTGGTGTCCCCTGTCCCCTTAGAACAACGGCTACTGCAGGCTGGGGATCGAGGCCACTTACCTGCCATCCCCCAACGGGCAGCCACTGTGGATCCTGGGGGACGTCTTCCTTAAGGAATACTACTCTGTCTACGACATGGCCAACAACAGGGTGGGCTTCGCCTTCGCGGCCTAGACGGCGAGAGGCAGCTGTCTGCGCCCCGCACACAGGCCTCGGGGATGCCCTCGAGTGGGTGTGGGCTCACCACTCCACTTCCAACTACCCTGACCGCTTCTATTCACTACAGTCTTACTTCCCGCAACGAATAAATTGGGAAACTCCAAATGTCTTTGAAGTTCCTTCCAAAATGTCCTGTTTGTGTGTGTTCTGCTTTTAGTCATTTATTCTAAATGAAACTTAGCAGCTATGTCCCGGGGTCTGTTCACTAAGCGATGCGAGGGAACCCGGGAGAGCAGGTCTGTGCGTGGCCCCACGACTTCAGCACAGACGGGAGGACAGGGTGGGATCTATGGCGGCCTCCGCCCAGGTCATCCCCCCTCCCAGCACTCTACTCCAACGCTTTCCTCTCTCCATTCTGGAAAAGAACATGAACCAGACCAATCCCCAACTTAAGAATGTTGGAGAGAGAGAAAAGAAACCTTCACATTGCAAAGAGGTGCTGTGAAGGCCCAAATACCACTGGCCTTTATGCTCTCACAGGGTACTTAGGGGCCCCCTGCTGGCCGAGGAGAGGATCACACACTGCAGAGGGAGGAGAGCAGCTACGTCCCTCGACTGGGAGATGCTGTGGTCAGGAGGAGCATGTGAAGGAAGACCCATCTCCTGAGTGATAAAACAGGCTCAAGTAGGCGATACGGTTCCGATGTCTTCTAAAGTCCTTGTCGCTGGGAAGCTGCAATGAGAGAATGTTGTTTGCACATCTTTAAAAAATCTAATACAATTGCCCTAGCTGATTTGGCTCAGCGGATACAGCGTTAGCCTGTTAGCCCGGGTTCGATTCTGGTCAAGGGCACATGCCCGGATTGCGGGCTTGACCCCCAGTAGGGGACATGCAGGAGGCAGCCAATCAATGTTTCTCTCTCAGCATTGATGTATCTCTCTTCCTTCTTCTCTGAAATCAATAAAAAAATATTTTTAAATCTAATAAAATTAAACAACTTAACCCCAAATCCCTATATGCATATACACACAAAATTGTGCATATAATTTCATGGGAACTTTCCAAAGCTCCCCGTTAGAAGCTCCAATGGAAGAACTAGAGTGTTCTAAAGAACTCCAATGTTGTTACCTCAGCTTTTAGGGTCCTTTTCTGTAGACATGGAATCCGAGTCCAGTCTGGAGATCCAAATTTCATTGGCCAGGTGACTTTTGGGGGTGGCTTTATCTGTGGGTTGTACATGTCAGGGCTAGAAATCAAAATATGTAACATGATGTCTATGACTTAGTGACTATTTGTGAATCCCATCAGTAAGCTGTCCCTGAACTAGGTCTAACTCCCTGATAACAGGCAACAGACTGATCAGGTTTTTAATGTTGAGCAAGCACCTTCAGCTGTTCATGTCTTTCTAATTAGGTGTCACTCACTTTCCCAGAAGGACCTCTCTCCACAACCCTTGATAAAGTAGCCTCCAGTCGGTCCATCACTCAGCATTATATCATCATCCTGTTTTATCGTCCTCATAGCACATTGCCAGGTCACTGTTCTGAATGGTTTGCTCATGACAGTCTTAGCTTATGGCTACTGTCTTGGTATAGTTATTAATAAGGTCCCCTTTAACTCTTGAATGTATCACGGTCAGACTAATACATTATATGGCCACTGTACTTCTTACTGTTGATATTTTCTTATTTGCTCCAAGAAATCAGGAGCCATGTGTGATGGTTCAATGCAACATCTCTGGAACCCACAGAACTGCCTGGCACATTTATAAATATTTATTAAGCAAATCATTATGATTTGCCAGAGATCTGGAGGGCAAAAGAGGTTGAATCTTAAAGATGAGTGGTTATGTATCTGTCCTTCCTTTCATACTGCTTTCTGTTGAAGTGCCCCAGAAAAGAGGAGACATACCCAGGATAACTCATGTCCTTTGGCTGTTTCCTAGATCGAGGCAACATGACATTAAATGGAGCAAAACTTTGTTTTTGTTTTCCCTCCTGAAGATTAATTGTCTGGTACGTGGCTGGGTGAGGTGTCAGATCCTGTTTCCGAGAAAAAGATGAATATATTAGAAGATGATACACAGGTATACGTGTGAAGCCTTGTAAGTAACACACACACACACACACACACACACCAGACTCATCCTCTTCTGGTTCATGTATCAGCTGTGGTTTAACCATCTTAAGCTACAGAAATAGGCCTGTGATAGGTAGAAAACCAAGATAGGTGTGGTTCAACTATCTAAAAATGCATCATGCTTAGGTTATAGAAACCAACCTCCTCCTGCACGCCCCCCACTGTAGGTTGAGTCTGCAACCTGCATCCAGGGCATGTGCCCTGACCAGGGATCGAACCATGACCTCCTGGTTCATAGGTCAATGCTCAATGACTGAGCCACGCCAGATGGGCTTGTGTTCTCTTTAATCTTTATCGGAGAATATGTTTATTGAATTAAGAGCAAGGAAGAGGAAGAGAACCCAGATATGTGACTGGGAATCCGGCAAATTTTTGGTGCACTGGATGGTGCTCTAACCAACTGAGCCACACCAGTCAGGGTGGAATTTTTAAAAATATGTTTTTATTTATTTCAGAGAAGAAGAGAGAGGGAGAGAGAGAGAGATAGAAACATCAATGATGAGAGGGAATCTTTGACCGGCTGCCTCTTGCATGCTCTCTACGGGGGACTCAGCCCAAAACCTGGGCATGTGCCCTGACTCAGAATTGACTGATGCACAACAGGCTGGGCTGTTTTTTTAACTGACAAGATAATCCGATGCATATAAACAAAGCTCCCAGTACTTCAACATCAGGCGTCTCAGTCAGCACTGAAACTCTAATTTGGTATCACTTCTCCTGATCACTGTTTCTCACATACGCACACATACACACACACACACATTTCCAATGCATTAGCCCAAGCTTTTCAGATAGGTTAATAGCTTTTGCCTAAATGTCTATATTTCTTTAATTTCAGAGCATATTGTTTAGGTAATCTCCCACTCACTGCCCTGTGCTCCCCAATGCAAATACATACAACACCATGGATCACACGAAAATTGAAGTGCATGCAACCATTTCTAACCTTATTCGACTTAAACCTCATGGCTGTTCTGGCTCCCAAAGTATATCCTTTTTTACTGGTCGGGATTTTGGAGAGGTTGTGTACCCAGTCATACCTCTTTGGGTGGAATACATTTTTTAAAACAAAGAAAAACAGAGAGAACGTTATCGTCATCAAAACAGCATGAACGTAGAATGAATCTTCTCTGCAAGAGTTGCTCTCTCTCGACTTCTGTGACTCAAGACCATAGAAACAAGGACGTGAGTAACAGGTAACTTTGCAGGGGAATGTGTGCCTGTGTAAGGTGGAGTAAGTGACATTTCTCTGCCTTCCAGTGATCCAGTCCTCTGACCACAGAGCTGAATTTGCTCTAAAGCAGGTGTATCTGATCATATTGTTTCATGAACTCTCCTACCAACACAGCCACAATCCAGGCTTAGACTAACGGGTGGCTAACTGGCATTGGTTCACAAGTCTTTGGACGTGGGGATGGAGTGGAGGGCTATCCTGTTAACTATATGAAGCAAAGGCTTGTGTTGGATGGAGGCTGGAAGTGGGGAGGAGTGGTCCTTGACTCTCTGACATTGACCCTGTCAGCTGGCTGCAGAGAACAAGGGTGCATTCTCATGTGGGGACCCTGAAGGTCACACAGACTATAGTTTTTCTTCCACTAAACGTGGCCATCTTTAAGGAGATGGGGAGCGGAGACACACCTCAGCGCAGGTGAGTACTCACAGTATCTGTTGTGTAACACCCAGGCCCCCTGTGGGGTGCTCCCCTAAGAGGGAGAAACTTGTTTCCCAAACGGTTGTGAGGATGGAAGTAAGGAAAGATCTTCTTCTCTTCTCCTGTTCCGAAGGGGTGCTGAACCACCTGTTCTGAAGGTCAAGAAAGAAGAGAAAGGCCACCTGAGGGACCTCAGTGAGTGCCCCGGAGGGGGTGGGGACACACAGGGAGGCCGAGCCGAGGACAGGGCCTTGCAGAGCTCTTAACAAAAGCCAGACCAAAGTCCACGAAGGGGACCCAGCTGCCTTTCCTCCACGTCATCTTTCCCAGTCTTCCTCCCCTGTTCTCTAGACCCCTTCATCGCAACCCTCCTCACCTTTGGGGAAGCCCTTCTTCTCCCTTGTTTGGGTTAGCATTTGTGTACTGCGTTGCCAAGGGAATGGACGCTGGCCTGCGCCTGCGCAGCAAGTGGGCGCGTCGCCCCCGGAAGCCAGCCACCTGCAGCGCCGGGCGCGCACCTCCTCCCGGGCTGGAGCCCAGCGGAACGTGGACTCTGCAGCTGGGTTGGCTGTAGCCGGCTTTGCTGGACCTGTTGACTATTGGGGCTGCGGGGGTAAAAGATGGGCTCAAGGGCCACTGGGAATGTGCTGAGGAGAGAGGGGACACGGGCTCAGAATGCCTGGACATTTGGGCTGCTAGGAGCAGGGACTAGTAGCAGCCGCTGCAGAGATGGCTTTTGGAGGTGCGCTCCCACGGTAACCTGAGCTAGGAATTGGGGACCCTATTAGCCCCTCTTAGACCCCTTTTTCCTGTTCCTCAAGCCCCTTCCCATCAGGTGGTCTCCTTGTCCCCCTAGAAGGAGCACAAGGTTGTAACAGGGCTGGAAGCCTTAAGAGAGGCAACAAAGTCCCAGAAGTTTTCATAGTTTCTAAATGGTGGGCAGTCACTCAGATGCCTAAGTCCCCGTGTCCTCATCTCTACACTGAGAATAATAGGAATTCTTCTCTACGGGGTTGTGGAGAGGATTGACATAACAGAACTAAAGCAATCCAGTGTCTGGTAGGTGGCAAAGCAAGAGGTGACTATTGCTGAAGACCATCGCCAGCCCACTCAGCAGCACTCCCTCCCATCCTCACCCAAGAAGGATCAAGGTGTGTGTCGACGTCTTCACCTTTGTCCTGGGTTTGACCACTAACTTGCTTTCACCTGATTTTCGGATGGCTTTAGGAATTGTCAGGGGTAAGAGGCAACAGAACATGTGGTTCACACACCCCTTGGCCCCTACGGATGACCCTGGGGTCCACACTTACCCTGGGCTAGCATTGTATGTGGGATGGTTTTACAAATCTAATGTAGGGTTTCCAAAAAAGTGATACTGAGCCCTGGAGGACATTGGGGACACTCGTGGAGCATTTGACTTGTTGAAAATTATTGGAGGGACGCCCCTGCTCAATGGGCCAGGGAGACTGGACACCTAGCCGTGCCCAGTCTCATGTCCTACCTAACATTCAATGTCCTCTGGACACCATGCAAATAATTGGCTGTACTCGACATATAACATCAAAACTGTTTTTTAAAATAAGAAATAATGCAGACAGCCCAGTAAAACAGGAGAAGGTCATTATGAGAAACAAAGATCCATCTCAAAGTTATTGTATAATTTCCTCCAAGCATTCTGTCTACTCAAGTTGCAGTAATACTGATGGTAAAGAAAATGTAAAGAAATCTTGGCCGCCCTAACCGGTTGGCTTAGCGGCTAGAGCGTCAGCTTGTGGACTCAGGGGTCCCAGGTTCGATTCTGGCCGAGGGCATGTACCTTTGTTGCGGGCACATCCCCAGTGGGGAGTGTGCAGGAGGCAGCTCATCGATGTTTCTCTCTCATTGATGTTTCTAACTCTCTATCCCTCCCCCTCCTTCTCTGTAAAAAAAATCAATAAAATCTATTTTTAAAAAAAGAAATCTTGGCACTGCTCAATAAGTTTCACTTTTGATAATAGTTCAGGTAAAATTAACATTTAGGTACCCACAATGTATTTGAAATTCGTGTTGATTTTTTTTTTTTTAGTGACATGAAACATGTCTTTACAAAGTACTTTGAACGCATGACAATCCGTTTCCTCGCTGATGATTTGGTGTGCTTCCAATCGTCTGGCTGACAAGAGATAAAAAAGCTAGACGAAATAAAATATTTGAAGACCTCAGTGATATACCAAGCAAGAAAAAACATGCAGACCCGAGATCCCAGACAGAGGGGAGGCCCAAAGCGCTGAACCCAATAGTTGGTGCTGCTCTCCCCTTCGAATATTCGCTAATGAAAAAGCTGACTGCAAAGCAGAAGACTTGAGCAGAACTTTGAACAGTCTCTGAAAGCTGGAGAGCAAAAGTTAGGCTGACCCTGGAGGAGGGAGAACTGGAAAACACCTTGGGCTTTTAGTTGGGACCTTAAAGAAACAAACCCTAGGGATAAAGGTGCCCATTTATAATTCTGCTCTTTTATTTTTTTTTAAAAATATATATTTTATTGATTTCAAAGGGGAAGGAAGAGAGAAAAATATAAACAACGATGAGAGAGAATCATTGATCTGCTGCGTTCTGCAGGCCCTCCACTAGGGACTGAGCCTGCAACCTGGGCCTGTGCCCTGACTGGTCATTGAGCCGTGACCTCCTGGGTCATAGGTCAACGCTCAACCACTGAGCCACAATCCTGCTCTTTTGTGTTCCTACACTGCTTCTATGAAATGGCATCTAACCTTCTCTGAATCCTATACTTTTTCATTAGTTATTATATGGTGCAAGAGTCTGACTACTTCATTGTCTTCTAAAGTAGTCAAATCTGTCTGGCCGATGTGGCTCAGTGGTTGAGTGTCAGACCAGGAACCAGGAGGTCACAGTTGGGTTCCCTGTCAGGGCAGGTGCCCGGGTTGTGGGCTCCATCCCCAGCAGGAAGTGTGCAGGAGGCAGCCAGTCAATGAGTCTCTCTCATCATTGATGTTTCTATCCTATCCCTTTCTTCCTCTCCCTTCCTCTCTCTCTAAAGTCAATAAAAAAACATACAAAAAACGTAGTCATATCTGAGCACTTATATATTATTTTATTAGGAATTATTTTTTTTCTCCTTTACATTAATAGTGTGGCATTATGTTGTTTTTGAAATTATATATGATAGGTAATGTTACCCGTGAATTTGATTTTAGGGTAAAATAATTGCAAAATAATGTTTCAAAATATTACAAATAATTTGTTACTCAAAGCAGGACTTGGGTCTGAATAGGATTGAGAACCCATGAGCCAGATTCTGCCAGAGGATGGATGTATCCAGTTTGGAAAAGAGGAAGATAAACTTTCTCAATCCCACCTTCCAGTCTTTCTTAAATACCAGCCTCTCTCTTCTGGGGGTAGAAGAATGAGCACAGGCTTTGAAACCACTCAGAACGGGTTCCCAGTAGGTCATTTACTGGCAACATGATCTTGTGGAAGTTACTTAATTTCCCTAAGCCTTGGTTCCTCTATAAAATGGCTCTGACCATTCATGCCTCTTAAGGCTGCCATGGGAATTTAGGAGACACCATGGGACAAATCTTGCACAGCAAGGGACTGACATACAATTAGAATTTAACAAATGCCCAATGCACTGCCAATCCATCACCTCCATGCCCAGTGCTACAGCTAACTCCAAAGGCACCTTCTTACAAATTAAAAAAAACCGATGCCCTTGCATCTGGGTGGGGTCAAAGCTCATGACTTGGTGAGAGGAGCACTTCCCCACCTCCAACCCAGATCAGGGGGTCCCGATGGAATCCTTTGCTCACCCCACCTCTTTCCAGTTAGACGCCAACATTGAAAGAATGAGTTTTCATAACGTACTGGTGTTTAGGTACCGATCATCCAAGTTCCAAAGGAATGGGTGGGAGACCATCTTTTTCCGCTGCGTTATCTGAGGTAGACTGGGTAGCGAGGTCATGGAAGATTTCAAAGGAGAAGCTCTGGACAAGAGCCCTTTCTCAGATTTACTTTCCAAAATCCAGTTTTCCTTAAGCGCCATGAGTCACTAGTCTCTTAAGTGGACTTCAACCAAGGAAATGAAGGCTGTCACCTAAACTGGCTGCTAAGTACTAGCCTCACCTTCGAAGTCCCCTTTCAGGTCTTTGTGACATGACTCTTGGAACCAACACATTGTGGTGTAAAGAGAGCCGAGGAGGCCTAACACTGAAAAGCAGCGCTGCTGCTGATTAACTACATGATCTTGAGCAGGTTTGCCACCCAATAGCTCAGTTTCCTCACCCGTCACACTATCGATATTGTTAGCTGGGAGCTTATTAGTTCCTCTCTCCCCTTCTGCCTTCTTTGATTTATTCAGTTAACAACTCTTGTAATATGTCAGGCACCGCTTTAGACTGTGGGAAAAGATCCCTGAACAGAAATCCACGTCCTCATAGAGGTTAATTTTTCTCCAGGCCTCGCCATTCTTTGGCTAGAAATGTAATCACATTTATAGCAATAGCCAGTTTTACTCACTCTTGCCTTCACCTGCTCATTGAGGACCCAGGTCTCCCATTTTTCTGTCTTCAACCTCCAAGACATGGCACGTGAGAGCTCAGAAGTCGATACATCGGCTGCAATCATAGTGTGCATTCCCCTCCCCCCCCATATTCCGTGATGATATTCCCGCGCCCCTTTACCAATGTTGAACTGTCATCACCCCTCCATCCCCGCTATGCCCTTCTAATGGCTTCCCAGCTCACTTACACTAAACTGCAAACTTGACCACCGTCTTTAGTACCTAGAACATAAGCTGGCCTGTAATCAATAATCAATAAGGCCCTAACCAGTTTGGCTCAGTGGATAGAGTGTTGACCTGCAGATGAAAGGATTCTGGATTCCATTCTGGTCAGGACAGGTACCTTGGTTGCAGGCTTCTTCCAAGCCTGGGCCCTGGCCAGGTTGCATGCAGGAGGCAACCAAATGATACGTTTCTTTCACATCAATGTTTCTCTCAGTCTCTCCTTCTCTCTTCCACTCTCTAAAAATCAATGGAAAAAATCCTCAGGTGAGGAACACCCAATAATAATAATAATAATAATAATAATAATAAGAAGAAGAAGAAGAAGAAGAAGAAGAAAATAGATAAACAGTCAGTAATTGCTGTGAGCTCATGAATGGTCATTACCCAGAAGGCTGCGAGTGTGTGCCTCATCACTACCAGAATGCTGCCTTCCACCACGAGGACACGGAGGTCTGTGCCAAAGGAGGCAGTAGAATGCAGACACTTTGGAACCAGCTGCCTTGCCTTTGGATCTGGCTCTGCAACTTATTAGCTGTGTGGTGTTGGGCAGGTCACCTAAAGTCTCTGTGCCTGTCTCCTGGAATTCATATTACTAGTATATTCCTCAAAAGGTTGCTGGGAGAATTAAATGAATAAATACATGAAAAATCGTTTAAACAGAGTTTGGCATATAGGAAGCATGCCAGGAAAAAACAGGAGCCATTGCATTCTTTATTATTAGTCAAAGTTCTTTTAGCTGCAAGTAAAAGAAAGAAACTGGAGCCATCTTAAGCAGCAAAGAACTTACTATGTCGTTATAGGGGAGTTTCACAGAGTCCACAGGCAGAAACGCATCTGGGCCTCAGGAAGGAGCTAGAATCCAGTTGGAAAGCCATTGGTAAATGTTCTTTCTCCATGGTGTTGTGCAGGGGTCCTCAAACTTTTTAATCAGGGGGCCAGTTCACTGCCCCTCAGACCACTGGAGGGCCAGACTATATTAAAAAACAAAAACAAGAGAAACAAGATGGCGGCATAGGGTAGACACCGTAAATGCAGCCGTGAACAACTATTTCAGAAAAACCTCGAAAAGAACACACGGACACCACTCGCACCCACAGGAAGGCTGGCTGAGTGAAAATCCTACAACTAGAGAAGAGTCTGAGACTCAGAGGAGCAGCGGAAGCCAAGTACAGAGGTATGGAGGTGCACGCACGGGCTCGGGGAAGGGCTGGCACCGGGGGACGTGGTTCTTTTCCAAAACGGAGAGAGCCACAAGTCCCCAGCGGCTCTGAACTCCAGTTCCAAGCAAGTTTCTAAGGACCCAGACACCCAAGAGAAGGGGGACTGACTGGCACCAGGAGGAAATCCAAAACGGGTTTCTCTCAGCGTTGCTTGCAGCAATTACCGTGGGACACAGAGACCTGGTGTCTCTCAGCGCAGGGCTGAAAAGTGCCATAGCTATTTGCTCCGCCCCGCCCTGTGAACTCCCCAAGGCCCCGCCCCTCCCAAGCTGCGTCAGAGCTAGGGCAGAGGCTTAATCAACGCCTCCTTAAAGATACAGGAGCCAGCCCCACCCAGTGGCCAGAGTGGGACTAACCTAAACAAAACAGATCCACAAGGAACACACTCGGGGCAGATGCAGTGAGCATAAAAGCTCCACTGAAACAACTCTTGCCCCATAAGGGTGTCT